>JAOQIF010000102.1:43930-135053 GCA_026260285.1 Colletotrichum sansevieriae
CCCCCCCCCCCCCCCCCCCCCCCCCCCCCCCCCCCCCCCCCCCCCCCCCCCCCCCCCCCCCCCCCCCCCCCCCCCCCCCCCCCCCCCCCCCCCCCCCCCCCCCACGGCAGCAGAAGCCTGAGCCCTCCAAGCCCCTCTATCGCCCTCCATTAAACAACCCCAACCACCTCAGCTTAAAAAAGGGAAAGTGTCGGTGGATAGGTCCCTACGTCCACTTGGGGTGCTTTCCCACCCAAACACAATTGGCCGCAGGCTAAAAAGGCTGGGAGCTCCGAGAGGTGCCATCGGATGTTTCCACTTTCCACTTTGCCTGAATACTAGACTGGAATAGACCGCGCGGAGAAGTAAAAGTCCTCCCAGACTCGAGGCCCGACTCAGTCATCCAATCCAGTGAAGAATGACGCGAATCAAAATGTCTCGATAACTGCCCACGAGTCGCGTCCTGATCTCTCCTTATCTACTACAGCCGACAAGGACCGTCAAGGAACGATATCTATGGGCATAGTGAAAGGTATGCAATAAACAGAGTGGCTTATGTAATCAAATGGTTCCACTCAGAGCTCGACCTTCCATTCCCCCACGTGCCTTTGAGGCTTTGTCCAATTCGGCACGTATTCGAAGTTCCTTGGGTAGGTAGGTAGTACCTACCTTAGGTACTTGGCCACCTCGGAGTGGTACCTTAGGTTCCCCCAAGGTCTCTCATATCGGCCAGCGGGGACCTCACTACCTGAGGTAAGGTATGTCAGCCCCACACCCGGCAGGAATCTGACCCCTACGGGTAATTGGGTGCATGGCCCAGCATCAGCCAACCTGCCAGGCACCACACTTGCTGCACCAGTCACCAGCCACCAGCCTTTCGCACGGGGTGTTTCTCTCAGGTCTCGAAAGTGGTCCACCCGTTTGTCCAGGCGAGCCTTGTCACTTGACAACCCATCCTTTCCGCTAAATCGTCTCGACCGCGATACCGCCTCTTCGACACCGACAAAATTGCCAAATTCGATTTTGGATTTCGAAGACGAATAACGACCACAAGAAGAAACAGGATTCAACAAACCGTATCGAAACCAGCAAAATGGTTGGTAGTTTCCCCGCATCCCCCGTCCAGCCGTGACGCGCTGCTCCCGTGCTCGTTCGCTGGACAGCTTTTTCGACTTGCTTGCGCAGTCTTAACTTCCGTCTAGCTCCTTAACTTGCTGACTCTGGGGTTGTGGTCGAAGATTGGGCGTTTGACTCATTACGCATTCGATGCCGTTCTCTGTTGGTTTCCCACTCCCCCTTCTTTCTGTTTCGTCTCGATAACAGACTTGCTGACTCTTTTCTCGCTCTAGTCTCCGCATTCCTCGCCGGCATGAAGCGCTCAACTGGCTTGACGTGAGTTTCTTTCGATCCTGAATTCCGGACGAGATAATGCGCGCAGCGTCCCCCCATGTGAGAATTCTTGGCAAGCTGACATATGCCCATTCTGGGAATCGTCAGACCCAGTTTCAAGACTGACAGAGCTGCGGGCGAGAACAAGGACATGTCGAAGTGGATTGACAAGTATCTTGGCGTCGGCGAGTGGGTGATGGATCAATCGGTCGCAATCGCCGGCTCCAGCGGTTGGTTCGAGCGTACGCGGTAGATTCGCACGGTAACGGGTTTTTCCTTCCCCCCTTTTTTTCACGAATTCGGACGGCGTGACGACTCCTCGACGACTTTTCCCACTCTCATCCTCTGTTCGGTCATGTTGTTGCAAAACATTGGTGGTCAAAAAAATGCTACAGCGACTTCTGTGGGAGGCTTTGGCATCGGTTCGGCGAAGATCGGGTTGATTCGGGGCATGACCCGCCGTGGGCTGCTCGGTCGGGTTTGATCTGGAAGTTTCAGTCGACGAACTACATTTCTGTAGGCGTGTTTCTCGGGCAATGCTGGCTCTGATTTCAGACGGTGTCGGGCAGTGTGAACGAGACAGACTTCTTGTCACCGATGCCCTTCTTTATAAAAGCCTCTTGCCTGCTGGCGCAAGCTGCCCCGTGTATCCTTACAGCCGGACATTTAGACCCCACTTCGGGATCGTCCTCGTCCAGATATAGCCGAGGTTACCGACCAATCTAGTGCGCCACTGTTGCAATGCGCCTTTGTACGTACCGTGACTTTCTTTGCTGCTTATTGCCTCGTGACGGGGAACGGGGAACACATGGGGAAAAGGGACGAACTGTGGGCTTGGTGCAAATAGATTCCTATGCTTTCCGATAAACGCCGTCGACAACTGACTGTTCGTGGGGTATCCTGTCGGTCTGCCCTGATCCTATCCAATACGACCAGGAGTAATGTAAACTACCTTAATTCAATGCACCCGATCGTTAGGGGTCCTCCCCGCAACTCCTTAAACCCTTGTTCAAGCCAGATTCAGCCCAGTCAAAAATCGAGAAAACCGCACAAGTTTCCCAATATCCAAAGCCCACTTACACCCGCGTAAAGCCACTTCAATCAAGGTTGCTGCTTTCGTTGCTGTGCTCGGCCAAAAACTCCGGTGGCACCTCATTTTCGCTGTCTCTTCTGGACGGAGCCTGAAGAGGCCCGGCGTGGGGATGCACTTCGTCGTGCTCTTCGAGACGAGACACGAGCAGGTCTGGTGGGACTTCGTTGTCGCTCTCGTCATGGTGACTCCCGGCTGAGCTCGTCTCGGTGCCATGCTTCTGCATCGCCTCTTCGTGGTCATCGCCGTTCGCCCACGGCTCCTGCACATCGTCTACGTTCTTCATGGACTGGGGCAGGCTACTTCGTAGCAAGCGCTCGGCTTCTTTAAACGCCTCGAGCTCGGCACCAATGGCACAAATCAGGAGATTCCAGCTGTTCTTCTCGGTGGTGCGCAAGTGCTCTTCCAGCTCCAGGATGACCTTACCCATCCTCGGGAGCATCGGCTCGATGGCTTCCTGCTGTGTGCGCGGTGTTTGCTTCCCCTTGCCTTCACCGTTGCCGAGTGCCTTTCGCAGTTCCGACTCAAAGGTGGTGACGAGGTCAATCGTCTCCTGCCACAACGCCGTGCCCTGATCAAGCGCTTCGCGATCCTTTTCAACTTGCGCTTTTCGCTTCTGCAAGAAGTCCAGCTCGCTTTCCCACCAGTCCTTCGCCATGCTCAAAGTGCGCCGTGTAGGTATCATGCGAAGGAAGTCGGCGCCTCCAGGTAAGTCCTTTGCGCCGTTCTCCATCGACGGGTCGGAGCGTGACACGACGTCGACGACATCGGGGTCCAGTGGCTCGATGGGAGGGCGGTGCAGCAGGGAGGTGACTTCGCCCTCGACTTCCTTCAGGGCACCTCTGTATCCGCTCAAACCCGCTTCGCGACGGTTCCGAACGTCGGTCATCTTGCGTTCGAGCCACCGTTGGCGATTCCGCATCCCCACGAGCTTCTCCTCCAGTTCGCGGATCTCTTGGCCCAGTGTATCGTGCTGCTCGCCGAGGCCACGGAGCTCTTTAGCTAGAGGTTCCTCCTCATCATCTGCAAGGCTGTGGAGCTCCGCGGTGATATCTTCCCTGCGTTTGTCTAGCTTGTCCAAGTATAAGAGAGCCTTTCTGCGCCGAGAAATCGCAGACTCGATGTAAACATCCTCTTCGGTCTTCAGATCGGTCAAAGCCGCCAACGAACGTCGCAATCCGTTCCGCGCGGTGTGGAGGCCTTGCGGGCCAGTCGTTTTGGGCTGTCGGACAGGTATGATGTCGCCACGAGCAGTCGCGCGCATAGGCGGGTCGAGGGACGCTATCATGCGTGATTTTGAAGATGCCGTAGAGTAGAATGTGCCCGTTGGTGTGCTGCTCCCCGAATCACTCCACGTATTGTCACCGTCTACAGAGGCCTCGAGCGTATCAGCGCTAGGCGCGAGGCCTGCAGCCTGCATGTCGAGCAGACTCTGGACCTCCTTCTGCAGAGCACGTTCCCGATGTTGTAGATTGCGCCAGACAGAATCCACGCGGGATGAGGCGCTCGAACTACGTGAGCCCTGGTCGAACAGAATACTTCCAAATCTGACTCGACTGGACGTCATCGCCGCATCGTGGCCATTGCGGCCTGTTCTCGACCCTTCTCGCGAGCCTCGTTTTCCAGGCTGAACCAAGATGGAGGCAGTTATAGGCGGAGGCGGTCCAGCGAAAATGGCCTGCGTTCTGGGTTGTTTGAGCCTGGATACCGAGCCAGCTGGGCTCATCAGGTCGTCGTTCAGAGGGTCTTCTTCCCACGGGTCGGCGGGAGAAGGGGAACGTCTTCTGGACATGGTTATGGGTGTTCTCGGCGAGTCTGGTAGTAGAGCCTCGTCGGGTCTCGGGGAGAGCTCGTCGAGAGGATAGTCGTTTGCTCGTCGATCGTGCGAGGTGTGGACCGGGAGGATGGGCGATCTGTTTCGACTCGAGGAGAGTCGATCCAGGAAACTGGGAAAGGTCGGGGCCATCAAGACACATTGATGTCGCGGTCGGAGCCGTCGTGGCAATTTAACGCTGTTTTGTCCGAATCTATGCCAAAGGATGACGTGGTAATATCAACGCCGAGGTAATCTGTATCGGCGCAACAGGAGTTTTGAACTGGGAATACGAAGCCGACGACGCTGCTGTGTTTTGTAGCCTTGAAGTCGCCTCAAATGCGAATGGTTGCCATGAGTTACTGCAGGAATCTATCGGACAGCTGCTGTAATACAAGTTTTGAAGACTTGTAAGTCAGCTCACGAGCTCCCTCTTGAGCATGTGCCACAGTCGGCACGGGTCTGTCCCAGGTCTGTCCTAGCTGGGACAGACGTCACTGGTTTAGGGTTTAGGAAGATAAGATAAGCCCAAAGGGTGTATGCACTAAAAAGTGATATACAATAAAAAAAGAGTTCGCAGTTGAATATCAACTTACCTTCACGAAGTACAACACGAGGGACAGGATTATTCAATGCTCAATTAATTACTCACTGTGCCCAACTTGCAAACGGGTGCTGGTAACGACGGCGTAGAGTCTCCAGCCTTCTTCTTCTTTTTTTTTTTTTTTAAACTTCCCACATGAACAGCTCTAGACCCGGCCAAAGCCAGGTTCAGAATGGGGATGGGGCCTCAATGCGACATTTAGAGGGCATATCTTCCTTGTTTCCAATGTGTATTTGCCCCCTTTTTTTTTTTTTTTTTTTTTTTTTTGGTGCGGCTGGGCACTGTTCAGAGGATGTCTCGTCGGGATTGGAGGAAGACTAAGGAGTCGTCAATCAGGCATCTGGTGCAGATATTCAAACAAGAAGCATGGCCCTGCTGTCATGTTTGGTCCAAGCCAATCTGGTAGAGCATCGTACAGCCAGCTGGCTACCTTGAACCGGGGCATTGTAAGGCAAAAGAAAAGTTGCGGGAAGGATGCTTCTCAACCGAGTTGATCTTGGGAGAGAGGAAGACGGAAAAGAGAGGCTTTCCTTGTTGTAGATGGGCAGCATCCCAAGTGATGGGCAACAACGCGCATCCCTATCTCCATCCCCCGTCCATGTTCCCCTTCCCCGTCTCCGTCCGTGTTTACGACGCAGTTCCCGGCTCCAGTTGGCCGTCACGTCCGCGTGTCCGTCTCCATCGAGTCGCTGCCCGCTCATTAGTCAGAGTGATGCCGTCCGTAGAAGAGAGCCATTTTTCTCCGGTGACGACGCGGACGAAGGCCAAAACTTTGTCTACGGCCAGACAGGCAAACAGACTGACAGACCATCATTACCCTCTGTTGGCTCTTGTCATTGACATCTGTTCAACAAGCAGCAGGTGGAAAAGGTGGCATCAGGGCCCATCTCCATCTGCCCCGTGTACCCTCGCCTGATGTCGATGTCTCGTACGGCGGCCTAAGGACGGTTCCCTGCCTGACCCCGACTTACTCGAACAGCTGGCTGATGTTTTGAACAACAGACTTGTTTTGCCCTTGTTCTGTCTGGTTCCGAGTTGACCTTTTTATTTCTTACTCCGTCACATCCACCGAGCCAATTCCCCCCTTCGTATTGAAGCATGCATTTCTTGGGCCATCGTCGGTCGGCGTCGCAGCAGAGCGTCGGCGATGAGGAGAAACAGCAACCGGCGCAAAGCTACAAGCAACATTCACACCGGCTCAGCGCAACTTCGGCTCTCTGGCAGGCGGCCCAGGCCTTGGGCTCGATTGGAGCCCCTGCCAGTGCGAGTGCCAGCGCCAACGCGAGCGCCAACGGCACTCCTACAGCGCCAGCCAGCGATTCCTTCTCCCGCCCACCGCTGCCCAATCCGGTGCCCTCATCTGGTTCAGGCACAAGCACAGGCACTGGAGGCTTAGGCCCGGGCGCCCCGTACAGCTACGGCCACCATAGAGACTTACCACAGGCACACCAACAACAGCAGCAGCAGCAGCCACAGCAACAACAGGAATTCCTGGGCTATCAGCAGCACCAGCAGAATCCCTCCATATCTTCCTCCTCTCCAACTTCCACTTTGTCTTCTCAATTCCACGTCGTCCAAGGAGCCGCATCTGCGACTGCGACTGCGACCTCGACGTCTGGGCCTCCCACGCCCAAGAAACACGCCGTCGCCAACTTTTACTACGAAGACGACGCCGAGCACCTGAATCACCAAACCCGCGGCGGCCTCAACATCGTCACCCCGCCTAACGCTGCCGCTGCCGCTGCCGCTGCCGATTCCGCTTCCTCCCGCTCCCTCCTCGTCCAGCCTCATCATTCCCATTCCCATACCTATTCTCACTCACACTCTATCTCGCATTCGCCTTCGCCGTCTTCCTCCCACTCCTACTCCTACTCTCAATCCCCTTCTCACCGCAGTCACTCCCGCTCCCAGTCCTATCAGCAGCAACAGCACCTCCAGCAGCAGCGTGCCTCGATCCCCGCCGCGCTGCTTCCGGTCCATGGCCAGCAGCAACACCACCACTACCAACTCGACCCGACCTATTCGCTGCCTGCCCACTCCACTGCGACTGAGACATCAGGGCCGCCGGGCCTTTCCCCCTCCGTCACTGACCTCCCCTCGTCCTCCCAACCGCTCACACACGACGCCGCGGCCATGAACCAGCAACCGCAGCCTCCACAACAACAGCAGCCGCAATCGCAGCAGCAATCGCCGGCTCAGCAACAACAGCAACTGCCACCCCAGCAGCAATTCTCTCCTCGGTCTACCCCGCGTCGAACAGCCACCTACGGCTCTCAGCACGACGAACTGCACATGCCTGCTGGCATGATCCAGCACGGCCAGCTCTCGCCACGCGAATACTCGTCCTCCGCCGCCCCCGCCGCTCCTCAGATCAAGTTGGATCAGGCCTCCCCGAACGCCCCCCAGTTCCAGACCACCTCGTCGGTGCCCAACGTACTGCAACCCGGCGGTGCAGGTGGACGACCCCCCGCCATCACCGCAAACACCGCGCCGTCCTTGGCCACCATGCAGCCCTCAATGCCTCAGCAGTCGCAGGACTACCAGACACCATCGAAGCCCAGCTTGAATTTGTCCCACAGCTACTCCCGCTCCTCGCCGGCCGCCAACTACGAAGGCGCCGCGACTTTTGCGCCCTATTCCCCCACGACCCCGAGCGGATCTAGTTCTCAATTCATGTCGCCGCCAGAGCAAAAATACAATGCTCCCGGTTCTCAGCGGAACATCTCCAATACCCCCTTGGGCCTGGCAGATATCCGTCCTCGCGCCGACTCTGGCATGTCAGATGGCGTACCGGGTAGCGCCGCGTATGACCTTGCTAATGCCCAGCCTGGCACCAGTAACTACCTTGCTCCGTGGGCTCTTTACGCTTTTGACTGGTGCAAATGGCCTCCCCAGGGCAATGGAGCCGGCAAGCTCGCCGTTGGGAGTTACTTGGAGGATGGCCACAATTTCGTAGGAGCTCGATTCCCAGCTTAGCACCATCTACTGGACATCACTAATTCTCTCGCTCCAGATTCAAATTCTTGATACTCAGATGGTGCCGACCCCCAACGATGTTTATCAGCCAGGGACACCCAAGTTCACTCTCGAATTCTCAAAGGTCGCCGAAGCCACACACTCGTACCCTGTAACCCGCCTGCTGTGGGAACCCCCTTCCTCGCAGAAGCAGTCTACCGACCTGCTCGCTACATCTGGAGACCACCTGCGGCTATGGTCTTTGCCATCGGAGAGCCCCGTCTCGCAGAGTAACTCGATCAACCGACAGGGCAGGGACCCTGGCGTCACAAAGCTGACACCTCTGGCGCTGTTGTCTAATTCCAAGACACCCGACCACACCGCGCCACTTACGTCGCTGGATTGGAATACCGTATCTCCCAGTCTGATAATCACGTCGAGCATAGATACCACCTGCACAATCTGGGACATCCCATCTTTGACGGCAAAGACGCAATTGATCGCTCACGACAAGGAGGTGTACGACGTGCGCTTTTGCGCCAATAGCGTGGACGTTTTCGTGAGCTGTGGACAAGATGGTAGCGTCCGCATGTTCGACTTGCGCAGTCTTGAGCATAGCACAATCATTTACGAGCCTACGGGCAAGGATGACAGAGGTTTGTTGCCGCCGGGATTTTGACTTGAGGATACCCTTGCTAATTAGGAGCAGTGGACGGTAATGGCGGGCGGATCAGCCCTACGCTTGCGCAGCAGACCATGTCCAACCCTCCCCCACTCCTGAGGTTAGCGACATCACCTCACGATACCCATTTGCTGGCTACTTTTGCGCAAGACTCCAACGTAATTCGCATCCTTGACGTACGGCACCCAGGCCAGGCACTTCTGGAGCTCCGAGGTCACGGCGGTGCGCTCAACAGCATCGAGTGGTCGCCGTCGAAGAGAGGCGTACTGGCTTCCGGAGGAGATGACTGTCAAGTTCTGCTCTGGGATGTTTACAACAGCAATAACCACTCTGTCGGCGGAGCACCCCCAGCCAATGGCGCCGCTCAACCCGACAGCGCACGGAGCCCATTCGCCAGCTGGCAATGCGATTACGAAGTCGGCAACCTTGCATGGGTGCCGCCTCTCTCAAGCGATCAGGGAGAGTGGTTGGGAGTGAGTGCAGGCAGGGGCATCTGGGGTGTTAAGACATGCGGACGTTCGGTCTGACCGAAATAATGTCAAAAAGCGGCAGTTCCCTGGCCTTCTTGCTACCCTGTTCATAGATCTGGCTGGTCACTTGTGGTAAATGCATCGCGAAGCCTGGCGTTTGGGAATGGGACCTGAGCCAGCTGTGAGAAGCAGGCTGTCTGCGGTGTTGAATTCATGCTTCCGAGTAGTCTATTTGGATCGGCCTAGGGGGCGTGTTTTACTCGGCGCAGCCTAGTCAGGTTTCCCAGCTGGTGGTTAGGAACAAAATCATGGTACGGTGGATGGTTATATACCGGCGGGCATAGTAGGTGGAGGGGTGGCTTCGACATGTTATAATTATTGTGCGGTATTGCTTGTGCGGTATTGCTTGTGCGCCAAGTAGGTCAAAGCACAATGTCAAAGAATTAGAGCCTCGCCCTTGACGGGTCTCTAGGAATGTTATCCAAGTTGATGACCGCTTTGCCCCAAATCTTGCGGTCGGCCATATCGTTGAGTGCTCGCGGTACGCTCTCGAGTCCATGATAGTCAGACTCGTACACGATGGGCAGGATCTTGCCACCAGCTATCAGCGGCTGGAGTCCGTCCCAGATGGCGGCCTGCTCTTCGGGATAACGACGAGAGCTTTCTCCGTATCGCTGCGGGCAAGGATTAGAACAATCTGACGCTCATACATTTCGTCGCAATACTGAACGAAACTCACATAACCAATGAGAGAAACTTGTTTGAGAAGAATGCGGTTCATCGCTATGCGCTCCATCGCGTCTTGAATGCCAGCGAATCCCACAATCAACACCTTGCCCCTGTGAGCAATGCACTTCAGACTTAGATCGACGAGCCCGACAGGGTCAAAAACCACGTCGACGCCTTTCTCCTCAGTTAGTTCCAACACTCGCTTCCACCATGCCGGCTCTTCCCTGTAGTTAACACAAGCGGCCGCACCAAATTTCGTAGCCACGGCGCATTTATCGGGAGATCCGGCGGTCCCGATCACTCGACACCCAAATGCCGCAGCCACTTGAACTGCCATAGTTCCCAGCCCGCCAGCCGCGGCATGGACGAGGACCGTCTGACCGGCCTTGATGCCAGCCTGGAGGAGCGCGGCGTAAGAGACCGGAAGCGTGGCTGCTATCCCGGCAGCTTCTGCGAAACCCCATTTTGGCGGGATGCGGTGTAGAGGCGTCGATGCAGGCAGAGATATGATCTCGCTGTATGAGCCGGTGTGTCCGCCAAAGACTCTGTCCCCTGGACGGAAGCCTGAAGATGGCGGCGCTGAGAGGATGATACCTGAAAATTCCAGACCTAGGATGAACGGCGGTCGGACTAGAGAACGATTGTTCTGGTGTTTTCCTCTGGCCTGGTTGGCTGTCAGTCCAGGAATGAGAGGATGGAGGCCATGCGAAGAGAGAATGTACGTAAAGTGTATCAACGTAGTTGACCCCGGCGGCCTTCACTTGAACTAGTATCTCATCGGATTGAGGACGTGGTGTCTCTACATCAGAGACGGATATCTCATCAAAGCCCTAGATTCATTCAGCTAGGCTCTCACGCGAAGGCTGCGCACAACACTGACGGCAACAAACTTGTCGATCAAAACGGCTTTCATCTTGAAGCTGGTTATTATCACGAACGGGTTGTGTTGCGTGAAGTGGAAATAGTTAAAAGAGATGGAGTGGGCAACTCATATGTGCAGGAACGGTTCAGAAACATTAGCTACACCTTGAAATTCTCAGTCCTGAAAGCCATTTTCCGATTCTTCCCCTACGGAACGTATTGGCCGAGGCATCAGCCGGCTTCAACCATGAGACTGGGATGCGGAGGATATGACATGGTGATAGTTCCCCTCATCAGTCACTGAGTGTCTGTGCACCAGCCTGGCTAGGTAGGCTTACCTAAGACAGCAGACCTCCGTTACAAAGGTGGAAGTGACTGCAGCAGGCCTGCCTCAGGCGTCTCTTGTCGCTAAACCTCATTCGGATAGAACCTGGCCTCCTTCGCGTGTAGGTAACTTTAGCTGAGCTTTCGTCTCGAATTGTCTCCATTCACCTGTCATGCTCCTTGTCTTCCCATCCAGCAGACGACAGGTCGATCGCTCCTCCCGACTTCACTTCGACCCTAGAATTACTATTTGATTTCCCTGAAGCCCAAACACGACCGCTGCTACTTGTCTCCTTTCATTCCCGAGGTCCTGCTCGCGCGCCAGAACTGAACATCGGCTTGTCTAAGCCTTGCCATCTCAAAATCGTATATCACGATTCTGGCTTGACCATTTGTTGCCGCGAGAATGGCATCGAACGACAACAGATACGACGACTCGGAAGAAGAGGACGACTTCAACCCTGCGCCTGCTGATCTCTCCGACGACGAGCCCGACCAAGATGCCGGCGACAGACAAAGCAACGCCCGGGAAAGTAGCCCTGTTGCGGACGACGACGACGACGACGACGCTGCTGTAGCCTCAAAGTCTCGACGAGTTGACGATGACGAAGACGAAGAGCAAGACGAGGAGGAGGGCGGCGCGCACGATGATGATGAAGAGGAAGACGAGGATGAGGAGGACGAGGATGATGTCCAACAGGTAAGCCTTCTGCCTGCACCGGCCACCTCCGTTACGATCAGAGCTATTTCAGGCTTCGATTCAGTCGGCAGACTCTCGGAAGCGTTACTTCTTGATAAGGATATTGTTAACGTTTTGTTAGGGACATCGTCGCAAGCGTCGCAGGGACCGTCGCGCTGTCTTCTTCGATATCGAGGCCGAGGTTGAAGACGAGGAGGATGGCGAGGATGAGGAGAAAGACGGTGAGGAAATAGAGGACTTCATCGACAACGCTCATCCCGACGACATCGCCGAAAGTGGAGGTCTCGATGACGACAGACGACACCGCGAGCTCGACCGCCGACGCGAGATGGAGCAGAGCATGGACGCTGAGAAGCAAGCCGAGATTCTTCGTCAGCGATACGGCAACCGCCGCCCCAACAAGGGCTTTGGTGATTCCGCCGTCGTACCGAAGCGTCTATTGATGCCTAGTGTCGAGGATCCCACCATTTGGGCTGTCAGATGTAAAGAAGGCAAGGAGCGAGAGGTTGTCTTCTCCATCATGAAGCGTATCGAGGAGAGAATGGGCACCAAGGATGAGCTGGCCATCATTTCCGCCTTCGAACGTGGCGGTCCGACATCCGTCATGAAGGGCTACGTCTACGTCGAAGCAAACAGATCCACCGACATCATGGTTGCCCTCGACGGCATGTTCAACGTTTACCCTCGTAGTAAGATGATTCTGGTCGACATTAAGGACATGCCCGATCTGCTTCGTATCACCAAGACACCCACGCTGGAGCCCGGTGCCTGGGTCCGACTCCGCAAGCCAGCCAAGCACGCTGGTGACCTGGCGCAGGTTATTGACGTCACTGAAAACGGTCTTGAAGCCCGTGTTCGCTTCATTCCCCGTCTCGACTACGGCATGAGAGATGATGCACTCTCGGCTCTCACCTCCGATGGAAAGCGAAAGCGACCAATTGGCCAACCTGGACCACGACCGCCCCAGCGTCTCTTCAACGAGACAGAAGCTCGAAAGCGTCACCCGCGGCACATCCAAGGTAACCCGACTACCAAGGTGTGGACCTACATGGGCGACGAATTCGAGAACGGCTTCCAGGTGAAGGATATCAAGATTCAACAACTCGTTGTCACTGATGTCAATCCAACCCTGGAGGAAGTCACCCGATTCGCATCCGGTGCTGAGGATGGCACTGAGAACCTCGATCTCAAGGCCCTCGCGGCCAGCCTCAAGGACAGCAACATCAACGTCACTTACCTCCCCGGGGACGTTATCGAAGTCTACGATGGTGAGCAGAAGGGTGTTGTCGGAAAAGCCACCAACGTGCAGGGTGATATTGTCGCCATGCAAGTTACGGAGGGAGACCTCAGAGGCCAGGTCATTGAAGTACCTACTAAGGGGCTGAGAAAGAGGTTCAAGATTGGAGACCATGTCAAGGTCACTAGTGGCAGCCGTTTCCGCGACGAGGTCGGTATGGTCGTTAAGATTTCCGAAGATCGAGTCACGTTCTTGACCGATCAAACCAACACCGAAGTCACAGTCTTCAGCAAGGATCTGCGCGAAGCAAGCGACATTGGTGGCCAAGGATCTCTGGGTCAATACGAGCTGTTCGACCTGGTTCAGCTTGACCCCACTACTGTCGGGTGCATCGTTAAGGTCGATCGCGAGTCAGTAGTCGTTCTTGACCATAATGGCGACACCAGGCAGGTTATGCCATCTCAAATCGCCAACAAGCTTCCCAAGCGAAAAATTGCCGTAGCGGCCGACAGGAATGGTTCCGAAATCAGACTAGACGATGTTGTCCGAGAATACGGCGGCCAACAACGTCAGGGCAAGATCATCCACATCCACCGTGCCTACGTCTTTTTGCACAGCAACAGCAACAACGAGAATGCTGGTGTTTTTGTCGCCAAGGCAAACAATGTCACGACTATCGCTGCCAAGGGTGGACGCGTGCTTTCATCCGGTCCCAACTTGGACCAAATGAACCCGGCTATGAAGCGTAACCCCAACGGCGCCGAGAGCAAGATGGCGCCCCCCAAGACCTTCGGTCGCGATCGCTCCATCAACCAAACAGTCATCATTAGGAAGGGTGGCTACAAGGGCCTGCTGGGCATCGTCAAAGATGCCACGGAAACGCACGCGCGCGTTGAGTTGCACACCAAGAGCAAGACTATTACGGTTCCTAAAGACCACTTGAGCTTCAAGGACAAGATCTCTGGTGCCAAGATCGACATCAACGGCCGTGGCGGTCGGGGAGGCGGTGCTGCCGGAGGTGGGCGCGGTGGGCACGGTGGAGACTGGCAGGGAGGTCGGACGCCTATCGCTTCCAGCGCCTCAGAGAGAACTCCTGCATGGGGCTCAAGAAGTAAGCAATCACCCGGTGAAATTGACAATGAACATGTGCTGACAGGGCAAAGCTCCCGCACCGGCTGGTGGCAGAACTCCTGCTTGGAAGTCCAGCGGCCAAGACTATGGCTCGGGATCAAGAACTCCGGCCTGGGCAGATGGCTCCCGTACTGCGTACGGCGACGGCAACCGAACTGCATACGGTGGAGGTTCGAGAACGCCTGCCTGGCAATCTGGTGCTAAGACGCCGGCACACGATGCTTTTGGACTTGGGTCCAAGACCCCAGCGTATGGCGGAGATGCTTGGGGCTCCGGCTCCAAAACTCCCGCGTATGGAGGCTCTGCTCCGACACCTGGGGCCAGCGGTGGTGCTGAGGCATGGGGATACACGCCGGGCAACTCTGGCTACGATGCGCCGACGCCCGGTGGGCTCCTGGGGGCACCCACGCCAGGTGCCCTCAACGCTCCTACTCCCGGTGCTTACTCGGCACCCACACCCGCCGCGGCCAGTGCCCCAACTCCTGGTGGTGGATGGCAAGGCGGCTGGGCTGCCGACTCAGCTCCCACTCCGGCGGCCGGCGCTCCTACTCCCGCTGCGAGCGGCTTTGCCTCATCTTCTGCATACTACGGCGCGCCCACCCCTGCTGCCTACGGCGCCCCCGAGACGCCAGCTGCGAGCGGTCCTAAATACACTGATGACGACTAATGTGCAGGGCGACACCACATTGTGTGATGGGCGGTGCGGCTGGCCATTGGAAGCCGGCTTGGTTTTACATTAGCACAGGGAGGGGAACAAACTTGTACATTACCCGGCGTTCACGTAGAAAAGGGGCATCGCGCAAGAAAGCACGCGCGAATTCTAAATAGCTTTGATCACCTTTAACGAAAGCTTGGATTGCAATCTCTAATGCCAGCACATCTTACGGAGGATGCTCCTCTTTGAGATTATACAGCAACCGTGTGCCCAGAGCATGCTACCCAAGGTCACGCTGTCGTGATAGAATGCGAATGCCGGTTGGGTCAATATAATGTGATATGGAAAAAGCCCTTTGACTGGGTGGGCGACTTTACCCACCCGGCTGACGGCTGTTCTCACGTCGGCAGGCCGACCCCCATGGTTCTCTAAGCCTCAGTGCGTATGAGTATTGCCCGTGGGTTTCCGGGTCCCAGAATCACGACCACAAATCTCGAGTCGTATAAAGTTCAGCCAGCGCTCTACGAGATCTGGCTATTCAAGATCCAGCACAGCCAGACCGGCGGGTAAATGATCCAAATCCTTCTCGCAAACGATTCGTCTTGAAGTTGAGTTTTCAAAAGTCACATTTCAGATTTGTGGCAGGATGAAGATCGTTTCTGCGGTCCTGGCTTTGGCCAACTTGGCCTCGGCCCACTGTAAGTCATTCTCGCGTTATCCTTGAGAATGGGATCCTGGCCTGCGGGCTGACTGTCCAGACGTCTTCCCGTCCGTCACTTACAACGGGAAGACGACGCAGGACTGGGAAGTCGTCCGGAAGACGACTAATTGCCAGTCCAACGCCCCGTCACCGACGTTACCAGTCAGCAGATGACGTGCTACCAGCTGGCTCCCGGAAACGGGGGCGCCACGGTCCTCGACGTGACCGCCGGTTCCACAATCGGTTTATTCCCAAGTGGTTGCCTTCCCGATGTTTGCTGGCCCAAAGATCGCTGACATGAGCCCGCGCCGCCGCGACAGGCTACAACGCCAAATCATCCGTTTCCCATCCCGGACCGGTCAACTTCTACATGGCCAAGGCCCCGGCCGGCACCGGCATCACCAACTTTGACGGCTCCGGCAACGTGTGGTTCAAGATCTACAACGACGGTCCCACCGTCATCTCCAACGGTCTGACCTGGCCGACGTCAGGTTTGTGATTTTCCTTTTGTCTACTCATTTGTTAGTTAGTTACCCAAGTCGGTTACTGATTTTCTGTCTACTTGCAACAAACAGGCAACAAGACCCCCCGGGCTGGTCGTCAATATCTATTATCCTGTGCCTACCAACTACAAGGCTCCGGGGCCTGCTCCTCTTGTTTGTTAGTTTGCTGACTTGGTTGTGTGAATCAGATTGGACAACTCATACCTGTATCAATGCTTGGTGGGAAGACCTTCGGATACGGGATAAGGTAGATGGAAGCGACCCAATGACCACTACGTTAGGACTAGCCTATGTTCAATGTTATCTCGAAAGCAAATGTGAGCTGGAGCAACTGTGGCTGTTAGATGTCAAGAAGCGGGCAGCACTCTGCACTATTAAGCATGACATAGTATGGAAAGGTGCAAAAGCCATCACTGATCAGATTGCGTTTGGAAAAATAGGGGTGCATTTTGTCTGAATGTGATGCCAGTGCAATTTCCTATGGAAGTTCGAGCAATAGATTCTAAACTTAAATTTCACGACTATATTAAGCGCGACGTCGGTTAGTCCGAGGCCACGGAGGCCATGTAACATCCTTTTTCGTCGTCCTTATTAATTACCGTCTGAGATACTTTGACATCACTCACTCATCGGCACCCTGAGGTTACATGAGTATTACCAAATTTACATAGGCGAGTTGGCGAGATACCCGCAGACTAAGCTTCGCCTCGAGCCCGAGTGTGGGCTGGAACGTTCGGCATCTCTCAGAACTGTCACAGCCCGAGAGCGGCTAGAGGCAATATTGACAGCCTTCCATTTCCGGCTGACTCGTGCGTTCAACGGCACGATGTCGCCCTCGCAGCTGTATAGTTGCCTGTGTCGAATAGACAGCTTGCGCGGGGAAACCTCACCCATCAGCGGCAGGAAACTCGTGCCATAGATCGTAACATGATCCCTCGGCAAATTGGCGTGGGATAATACCTCCAATGACATCCCGCAGGTTGAAAGTGGCTTCACAGATGCAGTACGTCGTCGAGTCTGAGTCTGGATTCGGGGGAGAGTAGTAGAGATCTTGACGGTAGAGTTAACTAGAGTTAGCGCTTATGCAAGGGACGTCCGTCGGGTAATATGTACTGCAGTAGTTATGTCCACACCTGCCCTGCTATTTTTGAAATCGCCCTCCTTACTGTGGTGGAAAAATTTAGCCTCAACGATAGCCAGATCTATGTTGCATCGTGAATCTCAATTTCCGAAAGCGGAGGGGACCGCGTAGCTACATAAACAGGGCATCGTGTAACCAACCTCCTCCCGACGAAAAGATATGGCCACCTTCAAGCTTAAAATCGCCATCAAAGAGTTCGCGATCATGGTCTTGAGCACTTTGCTGATCGCTCTCGCGACAACGGCACACGTCGTCAACGCAGCCGCCTTCACTGTGCCGACGAGGATAAACAAGGGCGGTCTCTCGTACGCACCACTCGAAGTAGCGCCCGTCGGCCTATCGTGAGTATCCGCCGACTTCCCGGACGGAAAACATCTGCGCTAAATAACAGAAAAACACACCAGCTTCGAGTTCTTTGCCTATCCGTCCTACTTCCAAAATGTCACCGCGACGAAGCAGTGTCTCTCCAACTTCAAAGCACTGAGCGGCACCTGGCCGCCCATCAGAATCGGCGGGACGACCCAGGACCGGGCCTCGTACGATGCGTCGACGTCGGCGCATGTGGTGTACACGGTTGCCAACCCCGCCGATGCGCCGGCGTCTTTGACGTTTGGACCGAGGTTCATGAAGCTGGCGGCCACGTACGGGGGCGACGTGACTCTGGGTCTGAACAGAGGCAAAAACAACATTGAAAATACGATAGCGGCGGCAAAGGTTGCGGTCCAGGAGATGAAGAATCTCTACGCGATCGAGCTTGGAAATGAGCCCGAATGTAAGGGGCTCACGTGTCTGAAACGGACGATGTTGTCCACAGAGCTGATGGTGTCCAGACTGGTCGGGGGTCCAACCTATTGCCTCTGGAACCTGGAATCCCGCAGCGGACGCCGCTTCGCAAAACAATTGGGCCATCACGGTTGGCAACGCGATCGGAAAGAAGGGCATCATTCAGGCCGGAAACTCCAACTCGCTTCCGCCTAAGTGGGGTGCACAAGAGCTGATCGCGAGCGGCAACGCCACTGTCCGGGAGTACGTGAAAACGTACAGCCATCACAACTACCCAGGTGGCACGGTCGCTAGTTTGATGTCCCATGCGAACATCGCCAGCAACGTTCACCTCTTTGACCAGGACATCGCTAGTGCTCTGGCGGTGAACCATCCGTATGTGTTTGGCGAGACCAACTCAGGTAAGCCGACATTGAGAACGATGACTTGCGTCGCTAAGGTTCCACGATAGTTTCGGGAGGTGGTGCCGCAAACGTGAGCCCTTCCTTCGGGGCAGCCTTGTGGGTGATGGACTACTCGGTACGCTTGGCTACGTCCAACGTTTCCCGTATATACTTCCACCAGGGAACCATCGGCAACAACCCATACGGCTTCTTCGGCCGGTACTCCATGGGAAACCCGTATGTCGGTGCGTACACGGCCACAGCCTTCCTAGCTGGTGCCAAGCACGTCGCCGCTTTGGATGATGGCAAATCCGCTTTCGCAGCCTACGTTTCTTTTGACGCATCAGGGACACCTCTGCGCGCGCTTTTGTACAACTCCAATTACTTCGGCGGCTCTGGTACCCGGAGTGTCGAGCCCTTCGTTCTCAGCGGCATTTCTGCCAATAGTGTCCGTTCGAAGCGAGTGACTGCTGCCAGTGCCGAGGCGAGACAGGATCGGGGCGGCAACGCTTCCATAGGCGGGCAGTTCTTCAACAACGGCACCTGTACTATCGGGGGGACGGAGACGTTTGAGACCGCGACCGTTTTGAGCGGTCGCGTAACTCTCAGCGTCGGGGCAAGTGAGGCTCTGTTGGTATATTTGAAATAAAGCAAAGGCCGCAGTGTCAGGTTTGGACTGCGATGTTTGCTTTTAGACCAAACATACAGTATTTCAAGCAATAATACCCGCTCTCGTGACAGCATCTCTTAACTTCAAGAACCGTTTTATAATTGAGCTTGAGCAATCTTCGAGCACTTCGCATTGCGGAGAAATGACCTGACGTTCTCTGCTTGGGTTCCCGGCGATTGCAAATTGAAGCTTTGGGACGCAGCGAGCTTCAACGAGTCACACGTGCTCTTCCGGAACAGCGGCTCCGTCACGGCTAAGGAGAATCCGGCCTACGCTGGCGTGGAGAGGGCGGACCCGGCGAAACCGCTCCAAGGGCCCAGGTTCTACTATGACGTCTCTGCTAGCGGTGATCTGAGCTTGATGGTGACTCCAAGGTCACGCCAGCATCGTCTTTAAGGACGATTCGATTCCCGACGCCGCTATAAGTGAAAGACAGGTGATGGTGGCGGAGCTTTGGGAAACCCTGCTAACATCGTCGTCAGATCTACTTTGGCGTCAATGGCGTCAACGGCGTGGTGACCCTGTACGGCTCAGCCGGTTCGAACTCGAACACGGATTGGGAGTACTGCTACGGCATCAACGGTCGAGCCGAGGTCTTTGCCGAAGTGTCAGCCCCGTAAGTTTTGTCTTTCGTTGTCCTCCAAACCAAACCAGGAACTCTTCTCCCGCCGTGCCTCATATGCTGACCCTTTTGCCTCCCAGCACCTTGTTTGGGTTCAGCCTGAACCGACACTACGATATTTGGAACACCGGAACGGTATGTTGCCTTGTTTTCTCTTTTTCTCTTTTTTTTTTTTTCCCACACTTGTGATGAGTCTATTCCCACGACGGTGGACGAGAGGCTGATACCTCTTTCGCGCAGTTCCCAATCCTTGACAAGACCTGCCCCGCCGCATCTTCGTCGCTCACGGAGACTCAGCCGAGCAAGCGTACGGCCAGGCTGGTCAAGAGAGACAACCTCGTCGGATCCCTGATTTGCCCAGCAGAGTCGACGGGAGAGGCACCGAACGTCGGTTCCTGTCCGGCATGCGGCGAGAGGGACTCTGGTGACGTGTCGCGGTACGTCAAGAAGAGGCACGGATTCGTTCTCGAGGAAAGGGCCTACGAATGCCCCCTGCTGAGCAACGAGATCTGCACGCCTGGCGCCTCCGGAGGTGTCTCTGGCCGTTCGTCGTCGTGAAGCAACGGAACCTTCCCGTCGCTGCCCCCAAGACAAATCAGTAAAAAGACGGTCGAACTGAACTTCGGTGGCGGCGACATTGTTCTCGACTTCGGGTCGTATGCGCCCTGCTCAGAGGCCGAGGACTCTCATAAGGGCCGCTACATCCTGAAATACATCGTCGCAGCCAACCCCGGGCTTCAGTGCAACGCGGACATCTGTCTGATGGACAAAGCCACCTGCGACGCGCGGTACGCTTCAATCGGGTTCGATACGGAACACGCATATGAGGCGCAGATGCTGAGGGACTTTTATCTGGGAAGTTAACGACAAGAATAACGACAAGAAGGGGAGGTGGATGGGTTTCGAAACCCCCCCCTTCACCCCGGGAAGAAGTACTGTAAGCGATCGGGAAGTGGTCCGGAATAGCATGTCCGCCTTTAGCTATCTTGAGTTCGTGCCGCCCGGTGTGGTGATGGGGCAGAAGTACGTAAAGGTTGAGGCTATCGGGAATAAATGGATATGCGTCTCTAACTGGATCGACTATATATTTTGGGAATTCGACCGGCGGTTGGTCGGCTTGGACCGGAGCTCCCGTCAATAACGCCGGCGGGAACCTCTGGATGCGCGCCTTGTACGAAAGCTTCGTTGAAGACAGGCCGGCCGACATCGAGGCGACGGTGGCCAGCTTTTGCGCCGCGGCGGAAACGAGTTACCTCAACGCATACGGGCCTCTCAATGCCCAGGTAGTGCGCCAATGGGCCGATCCAAATACCGATCCCGCTTGGTACCACTCGGCCTTTAGGCCCGGCGGCTGGGCTACGACCGCGGTGGCGCGATTCCCAAGAGTCAGTTCCGCTAACGGATGGTCTGTTTATGGAGCTAGGGGTCAGTTGGACATGATGGCGGATGGGGCAGGTAACCTCGTGAATGGACTTCCGCCTCCGGATCGTATATAGTTGAAGACCCCATTGTCAGATTGAACTGAACTGCATAGCCATATCGTACGCATTATCAGTCGGCATTAACTTGACCTTGCTTTTTCGAGGTGTCGGTCGAGTAAGCCATCGCCCACGTAATGAGAGTAGAACAGAGAAACCTCATTTGTCGCTTCCGCGAGGGCTGCACCCGTGTGCTCAAATCCAAGGAGACCACCCCAGACGACACATTTTTGTGCAGTGTAAGCCGGGTTGTTGATTTCGGCCCAAAGCTCTTTTTGGGGTAGCCACCAGATCATGATACAGCTGCCGTAGCGGCTCTCATCGGCCGTTTTCATTGATACGGGCATACCTTGAGGGTTAACGAGCGACAGCTCCCAAGACGGCGCCTCGTCGTTGTCGTCGCCGTCCGCATAGAAGTTGTTGATAGCCAGGATCATCCGCGAGTAGGAACTATCCATGAAGCGCTCGGGCAGGAACCACGAGACGGCCTCGGCCCTGTCGGCCATGACCAGTCGACTCTGAGCTTCCCGCTCGTAGTGGCGGACGCAGGCGTTTGCGCGTTCCTCGTCCGAGGCAGCCTCGGACAGAGGAAGGGTGACGACCTCGATCCGGTCCAGCGCGTCGTGCGTCTTGTCGGAGCGGCGAGTCTTCTCGGTGCATTCAAACAAGGCACGCGCGAGCCGGGCGCTACGAGCCGGGCGTGCGGTGTGAGTCGTGTCGTAGACGGCGCAGCCGAAGGCGGGACGGAGAGGCCGAATCTCGGCTTCCGTTTCGGAGGTCGTCTCTGGGACCTCGTACGCGGCAAAGGTCGGGGAGCCGTCGTGGCTGGGCGCGGGTTGGACGACCGTCTTGTACTTTGGTAGGATGCGCGTTGCTGAACCCAGTTCCTCCTCCTCCCCCTCATCCTCGTCGTGTCTCCGTGGCGTCCAACCGTCGACGCGAGCCGCGCGACGACGAACCACACACATTTTTTTGGTACAACATGCAAAGTGTGAGGAGTTGGAGGCTTTGTTTGTTGTAGGTGTTGTGGTTTTGGGTGGTTAGTAGTGGTGGTGGGTTTTTTGTTTGTGTTTGTGGTGTTGTTGGTTGTAGGTGTGAGTTTATAGGTAGGAAGTAGAGAGGAAATGAGGTATTAACCCGACTATCACATTAGTCACAAGTTATGAATTCACTACCCACATTCTCAGAGACAATTGCCTCCCTCCTATGTTTGTTTGATGAAAGCAGCTTACGCTGCAACCTATAGACCTCCTGTAGGGTATATAGAACGCTTCTGTTCCCCGAGAAAGGGGCGCGGCTGCGATGCATGACAGAGTCTATATTACAGTGGTCTTCGGAGGCGGCATAGTGCTGCGCCGGTATCTAGTTTTCCCCGGGCCCAGCGCCGACGCGCGGCCGGCGCCAGGTCCCGCTGCCACCCTGCCATTAGCACCACTTGCCTCTCAGGAACCAATAGCACGTGCACTGGGACCAATCAGCTCGCTCTTCTGGCCGCTAAAGACCCGCTCTGGGTGTCGGCGCCAATGGATAAGCTTCCACCTTTCAAGCTAGCCCCCAGTACCTTAGCGCCCGCAAGTATGATTTCCTCCCTGCTCAGAGCAAACACCAGCAAACTTCCCCCTTTGTCGCCTTTCTTTTCCCACCTCCACTTGCTGTTAATCTGGCAGTCAGTCGTTGAGAAATGAGGCGTGTGTGCCCAAACAGCTGGAGTTTGAGCACAGACGCTGCGTGTTCTTTGTCCCATTGAGTTCTGCATCGTCCGAACTCTTGTTTGACACTGTTGTCACATCCCAACTCCCGGCACCTCGTCGTCGTTGAGACGAGAGGCAGAGACCGGGTTTCTATGCTTGAAGACGGTTTCTATACCCCTTGATCCTGGACTGTGGCTTTCTGCGTCTTCTGACTCCTTGCATGAGGCACGGAAAACGACCGCGCACTCGCAAACTTCTGACGACTCATTGGAGCATTCTACGAGCCCGGAATCCTGCCTCCCCTCGACTTGGCTCAGCATCCCGGCCCCTGCCGGCCCAGTTCGCTTTCTTTGGCCTCAATTGCTTTCTTCATCGTCACTTCGGCTCTGCCGTCTTTCTCATCCCAACTTGGTGTCTGCTAGTCGTCCTACTACGTTTTCACCTTGAACGGACTTCATTCAGCTCCTACCGAGTATCAACAGCAACACAAGACACCTTCAATGGCACTGCATGACTCAGACCAACACGGATTCCACAGCGATGCTTGTCCTTGTCCTTGTCTCTGCGCGTCCCATCCCTATCCCCATGCCACCACGTCTCACCTCGCCTTGCAGCATGTCATGTCGCCTACTCGCCCCCCAACTTCCCGTACGCCCGCTTGGGGTTTGGGGCGTCCGCCAAACAACGCCACATGGCTCAGGTCTGCGTGGGTTTTGGCTGGCCAGAGAGCCCCTCCGTCCTTCTCCTTCAGCCCAGCTCTTTTCCCCATTACTTCTCAGCCAGTGTCGATCCGTGGCCCGGGAGTTGAGGTTACACGCGTATCAAAGACATGCTTCCCACACGGACCCGTCATCCCAAAGCTTGGTCTGAGTCGTGGTCACCGACGCCCCAGAGATAAACACTCTGTTTGTACATGGCATGTTCCACTCTCAACTCGCATGTAATCCCCATCTTCCCCCCGTCTTATATTGCCAGATTGCCAGTTGAGACGCTTCCTTTTTTCTCGCTTCTCTCATGCTCTTTTCGGCTTGGTCCGCATTCCTATTTCCTTCCTTTCAAGGGTTCGCTTCCTCCTGGCTCCTCTTCCTTTGTGTCGCAAAACTTCCCCGACTGTAGCAAACAACACAAGGGAGAAGCACCATTGTCATTGTCACCATGCTGTCGAGGTGACAATTTATCGACATGGAGCCCACCACAGTCGTCGGCTACGTGTCGGCGTTGACAGATCTCTTCGCTGAGGGCGCGGCATATTACACGCAATGGAAAAGAAAAAGATCCAGCCAGAATCATTATAGACGTACAGGGTCCAGCGGCCCGAGATGCGTCGTTGTGTGTGCCCTGAGCACATCTCTCGACGCCGCCGGAACCCAGATCAAGGAGACGTACGATATTGCTTTCTCCATGGTTGGTTCCGACTTCTGTGCAGGCGATGGTTCGTCTCTTCATTCTTCTTTGGCCGCATCTGATCTTCCGTTTACCTAAATGTCACAGTGCTTTGTCGAGATCTGCTTTGCAATCAAGTATTCAACCTCCGGAGCCGGGTCTCCCATCTTCGCCGCGCTGCCGATGCTTCATGTCTAACTGCCACTCTCAACATCTCCGACATCCTCCAAACGTCCGAATCCATCCGCCTAGCCTCCATTAAGGCGCTGACGGAATTGCACTCCCGCCTCGCCGCTGGCCGCGCCGTTCCAGGATACCTCCCGGTGCCGAAGCCCAGATCACGGCAAATCAGCTTCCCATCCCGTTCGTCAGGAAGCTTCACCGACTGCAGCCGAATCTCCAACGACGATGACGTTGATGACGACGCTAAAACGGCCATCACTGTCATCACAGAAAACCCTCGCTTCCAGTCCGAACCGCCGTCACCACCACCCACCCCGCCAGACTCCAAGCTCACCGCCAGCGATGCCACCTCGACCCTCGCACCCTCCACCCTGGCGCCGTCCGAAGCAGGCGGAAGCGCCGGCAGCACCGCGCTCTTCCGCCCGAAAGTCAGCGTCTTCAGCATGTTCTGCCCGGAGGCCATGGTGCTCCAGGTCGACCTCTCCAAGCCGGTTCCCGAGGACAAGAGGTGCGAGTGCGGCTACCGCTGGAAGCCGATCCTACCTGAGAAGAAGGATTTCGTCGTTTTGAAGGAGGGCTTTCGGATGTCGAGACGGTTCCTGGCCAAGTCCCACTCAGGCGCGGACGTCTTTGGCTGTACCCTCTGCGTGTCGAGCGGCAAGACGGAGACGTACGATTCGCCGCAGGCGCTGGGTGCGCACATCAATGCCTCCCACTCGAAATGGCAGATCCTCCATGAGCGAGACATTGCCTAGCTCTCCGTCGTTCTTCCAGCGACGAGGGAACACAGCTCTCTTACCATGGCATTGCTGGCTCAAATGCTGGCTTGAAACCATCTTCAGTCATGCTGTCCGGGCCACAAAGTCACACCCTCTTGATCTCAAGGGTGTTTTCTTTCTTCTTTTTCAATGGTTTTGAGGCGCAATGGAGCTGTCAAGGGCGTACAACAGGCGTAAAACTATACCAGCAGGAGTCATTGTTCCATACCTTAATGTATCGATACCCGAACAATCTGAGAGGGGAACGGGCGCCCTGGAGCTCTCGATTTGATGCTCGTAGCGATCTCTACGAAGCCGTTTCGATGGAGCTTATCGCCACGTCGTCCTTGTGCTCAATGTTTCAAGCTGCCTGACCAGAACCAGACCACCAAAAGACCTCCTCGACCGCGAACCGCGAACACGCCCAACTACCGGATAAGGTCACCCACTCCAACGATAGAACCCACCACGTCACCATACAGTTTTAGCACGATTTACCTTGCTTGTGGACAGTCTGGTGCGGAGTTAGAGCAATCCAAGGCCGCGAAAACAACACCAGGAGGAGCAACTCGCCTGACGCAAACCTCAGAACTGCCCGTACCACATACAAGTCCGAGAGATGCAGGTGTACTGGTTGGTGATGATCGGTTCGTGTCCAACTCCGACGCAGTCGATACCGCCGCAGGGCTCCATGAGCTCCGTGATTTTGTGCCCGCATCGGTGGTGAATGAAGACCTTGCGGAGACACATAAAGTTGAGGAGGGCTAGCAGAGACTGAGAGAGAGCTGAGGGCGGACTCGCGAATCTCGTAGGAGTACCAGCAAGTTTATTGTGATGTGTGTGGGTGATCTGGTCTACACGGGGAAGCCAGGCGGAAATTGTATTCAGCACCGCTCCCTGTACGATCAGGTGTCGTGGGGGAGGGGCTCGGTGGACTATATTTGAGGTTGGGAGCGTAATGTGATAGGTCATATAAGCAGACACGGAACAGCGTGAAGGAGGGTTGCAGGTCAGAACTGCTTGATCGCCCATGCTTCGACGTTCGGGAATAAAAGTATCATCTATAAGTGTGCTTCGAGTCCCGCTTGATGAGCAAGACGTGCGTGCATACGACGAGGACGAGGAAACATGTCGGCGGTGTGCCAACGCTGGTATCCATCGCTCAACTTTCTCTTTCCCCCCTCGTATGACCGCGGGCAGTACCGCCGAACCAGTGGAGTATGAACAACGTTTCGCCAACGACATGGTAGTTCATGCGGGTGATGAATGCAATACATGCATTGCAGCTGATCCGCCTAGGTAGTGGCCCCCACGTTGGTGTGGTTGTTCAGCAAGGTAAATGCTGTTGGTCTTCGTCCTCCTCTGGGCCCTCCTACAACGGACATGTTATACCTTACATGTTGGCCAAGAGCCAAAGAATGCCCATGTGCCGGTCATAATCAACACATGCAGTGAACTTTTGACGTCTTAGAACCCGATAAAATACCTATCGCCGCACTGTTCCCCGTTAGTCCTCGGTCGAAATGTTATCAATGTGCCAATCGTGACTCGCTCTCCCGATTTCAGATTGACACTCGTCACCATGAGGCTTTGCGAGAAGCCGATGACGTTGCAAAATCTCCCATGGGCTATTACTAGGTCGTATTGAGATTAACGCCTGCCATGCTTCGAGGATTCAATGGGCAACTGCACATCTGCCGCTGAGCTGAAGTTGACGACGACGTCAAGTCGTCAGATGGTCCTCATGAAGGGCCCAGGAATCTTGTACAGGAGTGCACAAGGAATACCAGCGGCCGGCGGCCCAGAGAGTTGCCAGGTGTACCAAGGCGAGAAACATGCTGCCTCGTACACCCCAAGACCACGGCAGCAAGCTTTGTCTGCCCAGGTTTTGGCGGTACAATGAATTTGAAGAGCCATCGGTGTTGGCAAGACCTAGGTCCAGCGCAGCCAATACGACCAAGAATGCGCCCAGACTTAGATTGACCATGTATGGCCAGCAAGGGCGCGTCAGGCTGTAGAGCTTGCTGAGAAACAGACCGAGGCGGGCGACAGCCAGTAACGGACTGGCATTGTAGTGGACAAGGTGACCTGCTCGCAACCATCCGACCATTAGCCTGTGCTGGAAGGTATTGGTCGGTACACCCGGGGGCGGCATCAGCAGCGGGGGCGAGGCCAAAGGCTCGTCTTTGACGGACTCAGCGCTTCCTTCGGACAATGCAATCTCCGGCGACAATCGAGTGAAGCTGTCCTGGCTGCGCGAGCCAACCATGGCGAAGGCTTGAGGGCGATGTCGCGGTGAGCTGGGGTCCGAACGCCTTTGCATACCTGTCTGCAGGGTCGGGCGAGGAGAGCCATCTTCTGCAGCCCTGCTGGGGATGTTATAACCTTCCTGCGAGGACGAGAATCTTGACTGCTTCTGAGGGTCTGTGACGAGGTCAGTTCGATAGAAAGCGTGATCACTGTGATGTGATGGGGGACGAACCTGGAACTGGGGTGCTCGGTGGCACAGGAGAATCGAGATTCTGGATGCGGCGGCTGTGAAGACCGAGCGACGGACTCGAGCTCCTGCCTCGAGGGACGCCGTCAAGGGAGGACTCGGTCTTCATGGCTGCTAGAACCTCATTTGCACTTGGGCGTTGCGAAGGATCTAGCGCGACCAGCTTCTTGAGGAGTTGATAAAGTTTCGAAGGGAGATCGGGACGTTCTCTGCGCTCATCCTGGAATCCCTGCCAACCCGTGATCTCCGCGCGAAGCTCGTCAATGTCCTCCAGTTCTTCATTGATGGTATTGGCACTGCGGTACGGCAGACGACCAAAGCACATGAAGTACAGGATCATGCCCAAAGAGAAGATGTCGGATTTTGTCGTGAAGTTGCCGTAACGGCCCGTCATGTCTTTCCTCAATACCTCCGGGGCACAGTATGATATGGTTCCGGTCGAGCCGGTAGATTTGCGAACCATGTGCTCCGATTGAACTTCGCCGAAATCACTAATCAGACAGATGAAACCGCCGCCCTCGCGGTGCAAAAGACAATTGCTTGGCTTGAGGTCCCGATGAATGTAATTGGCGGCGTGTAGGTAGGCGAGCCCGGATGTGATGTCCCTGAAGAGCGAGAAAATCTCCTCAAAAGAGAGAAGTCTCTGAGAGGCGAACTGGTCTCGGGGCAGTTCGAGTTGGCCCTTGGATTTCCTGCGCATTTGAGCCTTGAGTTGCTCCTTTGTGGTTTCCTTGGGCTGGTCTCCTATTATGAATTGGAGCAAGTCCCCACTATTGCAGTATTGCTGGAGGATGAATGCGCATGCGACACTGGGGCCGAAGCGCGTCAATTTGACATCCTCCAGCCATACGTGACGGTAAGAGACCAGGTTTGGATGAGATAGTTTCGCTAGGAGCTCTACTTCCACCAGCACTTTTTCGAGCCAAGCATGATCGTCGCCTACGGGAACGCGCTTGCACGCGAAGTGGCCTAACTATGGTCAGTTCCTGGGGTCCAATTGCCTCGAAGGGAGCGTACCGAGATGACAGCCATCGATCTCGTGGCGTACGAGGAGCACGACGCCTTTACCTCCGCGACCGAGCTCCTTCTCCTCGACAAAGAAGGTCTTGAAATAATTCGGACTGAAAGCCTCGCGGCGAATGCGACTGCCTTCCTGAACAGCTGGTGTACTCGAGATGAACTCGGCATCCTGTGTTTCCTCTATCACAGCAGGCTGAGGGTGTGGGAGGCTAGGTTGCACAATTCTGCGAATCGGGCTGGATGGGGGATGTTCGGTTCGGGCGTTGTGGTGGCCGGCTCGCAGCATGCGGAAGTAGTTGGGGTCGACGAAAGAATCATGATGTCGGGAGCCGTCGAACTGACGTTCTGGAGAGGAGGATCGCAGGGGCTGTCGACATGTCGGGCACTCGGAAAGGCCTCTGATCTCGAGTCGCTGGGAAGAGGGGTCGCGGACGACGATTGCATTCCGGTGTCGGCTGGCCAGAGAGATGACCGTCAGCAAAAGACAAGCTGGAGGCTGGAGGTGTACCAACGTAGCTAGACTTACAGGACAATCTCGCGACCCTCACGAGGATGGTATGGGATGAGCGACATGGCGGCTCGACCGGTATCTGTTCGTGGGCCGTCAAACCAGCGAAGACGTCTCGATCATGGCCTGGGCGCACGAAGAGACGATTGTCGGGAGCAGCTCGACGACGGGGCCAGAGCCGAGTGCACGGGTGGTATTTGAGGACCGGGACGTAGTGTTGTTATTCGCTAGGAATATGCGGCGACAGGGGCAATGCGTTTGTAGTGGAGATGCGATCAAGGCGTGAAAGCTGTGGGAGCCGAGCAAGCAAGATGTTTGAACGCCTGAAGGTTGAGGCGAAAGGTGACAACTGAGGGAGCCGGTGGAACGGCACCCAATGTTTGTTGACGATGACCTCACACTGTCTGTGCAACATCCAGTTACCCCACGCGCCCAGGGATGTACCGTGTGTGCTTACCTATCGAGGTACATAGTACAGTGCCTTACAGTTTACAGCGGGCATCAGTGGGTCACCGGGGAGAGAGAGCTCCGGACAGCTCTGTGTTATCTATGCCACACTGTGCAATTGCGCGGAAACCCACATACATATTGCAGTGTGGACAGTGCATGTGTGTTTCTCGAAGTAACATTACCAACCGGAGACAATCCTCCACTTACGAAGTATTCAACCGAGTACTCGCGTCTCGTCTATTCATGTCCGCGTTCAACGCAAACTGACAGGCCCCCAGAATGACGGAGCAAAGAGGGCTGGCAGCCTGATTGTCAGCTCCCTGTACCCAGTTCGCCTACGCTACACCAGAAGCTCGGCACCAACACTATCGGACTGGCCATGAATTGGCCGATCCCTAACCGAAGCAGAACCCTTCGAGTGAAAGGGCCATTCTCTTGTGTTTCACACTAGCAGCGTAATATGAGCGCTCGTGCCCCGCCCCGAGACTCCGGAGCCGGCCGGATATCCTCACCCGGTGGCCCTTAACACCCTGCAGGATATCCGGACGACGTATCCACCAAGTCTCTGTCGTCTCAGTCTCGGCATTCGATCCAGATCCAAGTGGTGCCGTTTATTGTGCGACTAGCACCACAACAGTCTCATCGCTTCATGTAACCCACATCGAATGGGTGATGGAGGCCTGATGGGCGCTTCATGGGGGCCAGCCGGGTGTGCGCACCCGCTGAGGTGTCAATGTCATAAGAAAACGTTGCGGCAGATCCGCCAGATCAATCCCGAGACAATCTTTCAACAATGGCATCTCTTCTTCGTGGTACTGCTTTCGTCACAGGCGCCGCTTCTGGTGAGAATTCAAACTCCCTGCGGACAACCCGTCGTCGAGTGTGCTAAAGGCTGACGGAAACAGGCATCGGCCAGCATACATCTCTGGCGTTTGCAAAGCACGGCATCAACCGTCTCGCTCTCGCCGACATCAATGCTTCGGCTCTCACTGCTACCACCGACATCGTCCGCAGCCGCTTCCCCGCGGTCGAACTTCTCCCTCTGGCCGTCAACGTCCAGAATGCTGCCGAGGTGAAGAGAGGTGTTGCCGAAACGGTATCGAGGTTTGGCCGCCTTGATATTGCCGTTAACAACGCTGGAATCGGAGGCAGCGGACGCCCCACCGATGAGGTTGACGAGGCCGAGTTCAGCAGGGTCGTCGACGTCGACCTCCACGGAGTCTGGCGTTGCCAACGAGAAGAGATCATTGCTATGCTGAAACAAGAGTACGAGGTGACCGTCGTTGAGTTTGTACAATAATATGCTGACAACCGCGGCATCCAAGAGATCTGGGGCTCCGACGAGGTCGTGGTACCATCATCAACGTGGCATCCATGTTTGGTATCGTCTCACCGTCGCGATTTATGTCCCACACGGCATATACGGCTGCAAAGCACGGTGACTCACCCTGCTCGAGAATTTGATATCATGACGGAACTAATCAGGATCCACTCAGGGGTACTTGGTCTGACCAAAAGCGAAGCCAACACGTACGGGCCCAAGGCTATCCGAATAAACGCGATATGCCCAGGGTGAGTATCTACCGCCACGAGACCGTTTCCGTTTATGAGACTGAATGACGAGGGATAGCTACGTCGAGACGCCCCTCATCCCTCAAAGCATGACACAAGGTGCCGATTCACCCCTGGCCAAGGACATCAGAAGAACCCCCTTTGGGCGCATGGCGAAGTCCGACGAGATTGCTGACTGCATCACGTTTCTTGCCTCGGATATGAGCAGCTTCATGCAGGGCACTGGCTTAGTAGCCGACGGAGGCTATACGACCCAGTAGCTCTTGACTTCCAACGCGGGCATCCGTGCATTGATGCAAAAGGCGAAGAAATGCATTTGTACTTTGTTCTTCCTCGATATTAATATATTCGTATGAGAGACCATTCAACGCCAAGCATCCGCATCCGTGTAGGTGGAACTGCAAGGAGACAAAATTCGAGAAGTGGTGGGCACGCCTCTTTTATCCTTCCCAGGCGCTTGTTGACAACTGATGGACAGAAATCTTCCGTCAAAAGCTAAAAAAGTCGAGCTCGTGGTTTTTGTGCGTCCCGGCCGACTCGCTGTCCCCCTTTTCCGGTATCTTGCTTTGGACAAGCCCACTCAAGCTCACTGGGCTCATGGCGTCCAGACGTCCCTCGCTACCCATCCAATCCATGCCTCCTGGGTCGACCGAGTCGAGCGTTTGCGACTTTTCGTTCCCATCTTCCTTGCTCTCGGATGACATCTGATTGAGTTGGTCGCTGAGAAGCCCCCGCGGAACGGCCGAGTTGCCCCTCTTGGTCCTATCCTCGCCCCTTGCTTTGTCACGTCTGGCCGACGACAAAGAGTCCGAACCACCGAGGACGGCTCCGGAGCTCGCCTCAGCTGTCCCCGGAGCCCAATCATTCAATCCTACGCCGTCATAGCCAAGGCCTCCCTGCTGGGTCGTCTCGCTGCCGCCCATCCCACTCAGCGCCCAGCCTTCGTTTTGCGATGCGACCAGGACGAAATCTTCAGAGGGCCTCCTCATCCCATCGGAGGCATCGTCAAGATCGTGATCGATTGCAGAACCATTCAGAAAGTCCAAATTGAACCCTTGGATATCGCCGCTGCCGATAGAATACATGGCCGGGTCGATTGGAGGATGATGACCAACCGACCGGTGGCTCTGCGACAATCGGGCCGACGACGTGGCTTGTGCCTGCGTTAGGAAGAATGGCGGCGGAGGACTTGTGAGCTCCGAGGCCCTGCGGCTGCTCGTCGACGGACGTCGCCTCTTGTGAGACTGGCTACTGCCCGCATCCGCATCACGCCTCGCTGGCAGAACAGAGTAGATCGAGTCCATGTTCCCCCTCCAACCCGCGCTGGATAGCAGGCTCTTATCACTGCCAGTCAGTGTAACGGGCGGCTGACGCCCATCGCCGAGATCGTTGATGTCGGCTCGGAGCTGGGCCAAGACCGCCTTGAGTAAATCATCCATGCGCGATGCTGGCTGATACGTATGGCTCATGTCGCTGACCGCACTCGAGAGTATCTCGAGGTATCCGAGATACGTCCGACGGTCCGATTCGCTGTGGTTGTACGCGAGGGCAGCTGTCAAGGCTATCGCCGCGGTTCCGGCATGTTGAATCCCCGTGACGAAGATCTTGGTACCATCAAAGCGTTGGCGATGCTGCCAGAAAATGCGCGCCACTCGTATCGCTTGCTGTGTGCAGATGCTGCGAGAGAGGGCTGTTCTGCTGTCGTCCACCATCGAGTGGGGATCGTTCATGACGCCGGGAGAGTTGTTGGACATGGAGAATGGGGGCTGCTCGAGAACATCCTTTGGTTCACAAGCTGACGCGGGACTCGGATGGGATCCGGTACTGCTGCCATCACCCGCGATGGCTCCGTATTTCGCCCATGGACGATGGAGCAGGATCATTGAAACGTGGTACTGCTGGTGCAGGAGGAAGTAACTGAACGGCGCGCTCTTGATGGCCGAAGGCTTCCACTGCAGGTGCTCCGGCAGGCGTCGATACCAGTTCTGCAATTGACGGTCGAGGTTGATGGCGTGGAGATACGCGTTGTCCTCGCCTTCGTTGGGACCGAACATGTTGTCGGGTCCTTCCCCCCGGTGCTTATTGCGGACCTCGCGTGACTCAACGATGCGGCCGGCGAGCTCCATGAGTTCTATCAGCTGATCGTAGATCTCGGCGGTGATGTTCTTCTTGTTGGCGGCCCCGGGCTCTCCCATGAGCGGGGTCAACTGAGAGAATCTTCGCGAGAGCAGATCCATTCCGATATCCTGGTTCTTGATACTCGTTGGTCGGCCCAGGAACAGCGCCCAGTACTTGTCGTAAATCACGCAAGCCCTCATCACCATGTGGCGGATGTCGACCTCCTGTTCGCTGATACCGGTGTTGCGACAGTCGAGATGGAGTCCGATGTCGAACGCCAATCGGTTTGCCATGCCTTTGCAGATTGTAAGCAACCTGCCGCTCGAACGATGGATGACGATGAAGACCTACCGGCATACATCCAACCGGTGTTATCTCTCCCAACACCGCACTCGAGATCTCCCAGCAGCAGAAGGGCCTGCACACTCGGTATCCCGCCGGGTCGTTCGAGCTCGATGTCGAGCATGTACTTGGCCTCCCGGTGCAAGGTGCTCTCCCGGGTCCCCAAAGCAATGCGTTTCATGTCGTCTCGGTCGGAATCGGCGAACCGGAAGGCCATGGCCAATATGCAGATGTGCAGAAATGACGAGTAGAACCTGGGGTTTTGCGACTCCTTGTCAGCGTCGAAAGCATCTCGGTGTATGATCTTGAGGACCGAGTTGTAGTGAGTCCAGAAGTTGTCCATGAGGTAGTCGTGAGTCGCTGTCGTCAGTGAGCGGATGATGCGCTCAGCTCGTCGGACCTGCTCCGGGGGCTCGCGCGAATCGAACTGGTCCGAAGACTCGGCGTAGACGTGCGAGTTTGCGGTCGGGCCGAAGAAGCGCAGCCGGCCGGAGAGCTGGTCGAACGAGAGATTCCCCTTCGTCGAGAGCAGGCGGTGCACAATGTCTTCCTGTTTCGGGTCCAGCATGCGGAAAGGGGACTGCTCCTTTGGCAGAGGCTGGAAGATTTGGCTCGACGAGATCGCCGTCTCGGCATGAGCGCTGTCGGCTCGGTCGCTGTCCTGCATCGCGTACTCTCCATTCGCAGAGTCCGGCGGTGATGGAACGTCCGCCTGTGGCGAGTGCGTAGACGGCTGCCGGGGCTTCGGCGGCGTCGTGCCATTCTGCTTCTTCTCATCCTCTGATCCTTTGGGTTGCGACTCGTGTCTTGTTTTCGGGGGATGTGCCGCAGGCGGAGGCTCGACTCCTTTCTCCAGTAGCAGCCCCTCCAGCATGGCGATGCGATCCGACAGAGACGACATGTAAGCTTTCGATATTGGTCTGGGCAACGTGATGTCAGTCGCGAGGACACGGCGTATGAGCCGGCAGCCATGGTTCGTGCTATCGATGTTACGTACCGTCTACGTTCGTCATCGTTCTTTATTATACACTCGTTGCCGGCCTTCTTGCATTGCACACACTCGGACTCGCCCTTGGGCACGACGCAACGGATTCTCCTATCACGGCAAGATGCGCAGGCAACCGACGCCCTGTGCCTGACCTGCTGTTTGCTGGCCTGACGTGATGGCTGCGCGCGCCGTGGGGCATTCTCTTGTGCGGCAACAGTGACCGTCTCGTCTGTGGCCGACCTGCCATCTCCCTTGGGGCTGGTCATTGTCACGTTACTCGGACTCGCTGGGCGGTTCGATGTCTATCTAGGCGCGCACGAGGTTCTATGACGGATATATAGAGACAGACAAATAAGTGTCATTCGAACGAGGTAGCTCGCAGCGAGAAGACCTTGATAAGTGGAAAGCTGTGTGAGGGTATGAGAGATGGTCATGTCAAAGAGGCAAAAACATCGACAACAACGTGGATCAGAAGACGACATTCGGGTCACATAAGAATACTCTTGTTTGGCCCTTTGTTCCCCCGCGCCGTGACGACGAACAATGGGGGCACACGGGCGGGAACGTCACACAAGGCACCCCTCCTCCATGCTTCGCTCCACTTTGTTCATTCCAGGAAAGGGTTGGCGGCGTAGTAGAGAGGCCGGGGACTCTAGGGACCCCGACCAAGCTACCTAAGATGGAGTTGGGATGGGGCTGGCGTAGATGCAGGCGCATAATAACTAGAGAACGATGTGAGACAGGCTGCTTTCCCCAGCTTTGCACTTGCAGAAGGCGACTAATGCCTTGCTTCGCTTGAGACGAGGACAGGTTATGGGGAGACACGGCGGAGGCTCCGAGTCCCGGGCACCACCCCGGACTCACCACATCAGAGTCGGGTATGGGGCGTCTTGCCTTGGCTGTAGTGTTGGACCCGTCACTTTTCCTCAGAGCGGAGCTTTGAAGGATCAAAATGGACCGCAAATGCTAGACACAACCCATGCTCGTTACCCCGGATTTGACCTACGGCGTGAGGGTTAGTTAGGTTGTTCCCACTTTCCCTCCCATGACGGTTGGTCTGGTCTGGGGGCGAGTGGATCAGAGAGCAGCTTGAGTACAGGGCCGGCCGTACGGCGATACGGGAAGAGGGAGGGGCCATGGGGAGGTGGGCGATGAGAACGGGGCTCGGTAAGGCAAGCCCGTGTAATAAGCCGCAAAGGCGAGAATGGAGGCAGCTTTGGTGGTCTTGAAGCCGTCTTGGACTGAGCTTGCTGCACGTCGGATGCGGGGCAGTGGCTGCTGCTCGATCCACCGGTTCCCCCGAAGCAGGACCGTAAAGACAGACAGATGTTGACCGGTATCGTGGTAAGGGCCGACGTCAAATGAGACGAGGCGGATTGCCGACAGACCTCCGCGGCATGGAGGTTTTTGCCCCGGCTCTTCTCTCCAACCGCGGAGGGCGCACGTTACACGGGGGCGTGTGGGAGTTGGTTAATTAGTCGGGGACGGAGGTGCGGCCTCAAAGTGCCCAAGTCCCGGCCACTCTGACAGAGTGAGGGTTGTGGTGTGTCTTCAAGAGCTGGGGCTGGCAGGACACGAGGACTTGGATTAGGGTCACCGAATGAGTTCAGACAGCCTGTGCCTGGGGGATGGGACTTTGAATGAGCAAGCCCAAAGGTGACATTCCAAAAGAGCCCGGGAACGAGAGACAGACAAGGCGGGGGGGGGGGTTTTCCCTGAAGATGTGCCATCGCCATCCAGTCGGGGGAAACCAGAGCGTGACGCAACTCCGCGTTATCTCCAAGGCGTTGAATCAGGATGGAGATGCGACCTCGAAGGCCTGACTCGGATTGGACCCTGGGCTCTTCCCCGTTCAACCAATGGAACCTCGTAGCTTGTACATGGGTTGCTTCGATCGTCGTTGGTCTCGGTTCATCGTTTGTTTCTCCTCACTTTCCCCGCCCACCCCCGTCGCGGGTTTTGTTCCGTCCAAAGCTCCACGTCGTGGTAGCATCCGGGCGTTCTGAGGGAACTACTTCGCAGCCAGCTTACCACCTGACTACGCTGAGAGCTGTGACATGTTGCCCGTCGACTTTTCCTTTTCAATTATCCGCCGGCGGTTGGGTGTCGATCCCGGTCGAAGCAGATGGTTGTGATAACTCATCAGACGCGACTGCGGTGAAATCATGCTCCCCCGCTTGTTACTAGTTGAGTGAACTTTGAACGAAGTGAAACCGATACTCAATTCGTACAACGCACTGCTCTCAGTTCGCAATCCGAGCCTCATTCGTTCCGCACTCCGGTACTCCGTCGGATGACAACTCTCATGACGTGCCAAGCGATCACGCATCCCTGAGTATGTCCGCAAGTTAGACTTGTGTTCACGACCTGGAGTCTGTGTGGCTGTGTTGTCATCGCTGGGCATTGGATTCAATGCAACATGCCCAGCACTTCATCCCAGCATATCTCACATGAAATGGCCCCCAACACTTTCAGCCCTCGTTCAGAACCGGGTTTCTGTCAGTAACGACTTGTCTTGCGGCTTAGTCAACATATGTCTTATCGGTTGCTGTCCTTTTCTCCAGTCCGTCTCTGTCAAACGATGCAGCCCACGAGAAAACTGCCTGCCGAGATACAGAAAGCACACAAGTCGTGCATTGCATTCTACTTAGCTCATGCAACCGGACAATCAAAGCAATTGCGGGTTTGTCAAGACCGCGCATCGCACGCAGTCTACCTTACCTCATAGAGTGGCGTGCAACCCCCAGAATACAACATTCCCGCATCTGTACGTCAGCCCGTGTCTGCCGCTGCAACTTGCCGCCCGCCATGCTTCTTCCTCTCTCCTTTCTCACTGGTGACTGGCCTGCCTTATCCCCGAGTAGCATTTGGCCGAGACACACCCAAGACCGCCCTCACATGCAATCCCCGCACAACTGGCAAGCCCGACGGCATACCCTTTGCTCTGTTCAGTCGACCGTCCATTCGTCATCGGCGTCTCGGATGTAGGTGCTCAGCCCTTTGATGTCCCTGGTCGCGTTCGCCTTGATTTCGCCGTTACCAAGGAACGCGAAGCGGTTGCCGTACCGGTATCGGATGTTGTAGTCTTCGAAGCGAGGGTCCTTGATCGTCTTGAGGAAGTGGATGGTCTGCAAGACACATGTCAGCGTGCTCTAACCGAGTGATGGGAGCGACGCGGGTCGCGGTCGTACCGAGCCAGGCCACAGGTACACACGGTTCTTCTTCTTGCCGTCCTTGAACCAGCTTCGACACTCTTCCTGGAAGACGGTCGTCGAGTGGAACTCGTCAAAGTGCGCGTAGATGTCGTCTACGGCCTCCTGCTTCACGTCGATCGATCGGATGTTATCGTGCTGTATCTTCTTCATCATCTTGATCGAGTACTCGACGCACGTCTCGATGGACGGCAGTATCGTGCCCGATGACCATGTTGCACCCGGGCCCTGAGAGGGGATCAGCTTATAGCTGCAGGCAACGCGGGGAGAAAGGTTGCCACGTACCACGATGGTGTAGTAATTGGGGAACCGAGGTGCAGAGAGACCGAAGTAGAGATTGACGCCGTCGTCGCCCCAGTCGTCGTCCAGCGTCTGCCCGCTGCCGTTGATCAGCTTGAACGCCGGTCGGAAGGCCACCTTGAAGCCCGTGGCGCACACCAGGATGTCCATGTTGTGCGTCTGACCGTCTTCGGTGACGATACCCTCGGGCACGACCTTCCTGATTCCGCCAAACGTGGGTTTGACGTTGGGTTGTGCCAGAGCTTCCAGGTATCCGTCGCCGGGTGAGATGCGGCGGCAGCCGGGCGCCCAGGTGGGGATGATGAACTTCTTGAGCTCCTCGCTCCCCGGGCCGTCGCCGATGCGCCGACTCATCTCTTCGGTGATGAGCGTTCTCATCATCTCCGACATGTGCGAGCCCTGTTGGTACATGCCGAACAGCGAGTTGATCTCGGCCTCGATCCGCTTCCGGAACATCAAGTGATGCTCCGGGTCTTCGCGGAACTTCCTGATGTCCTCCTCGGTGAACTTGTACTGCCGGTGCCCGGGGTCTCCGTCTTGGCGCAGGCCCGACAGAACCCCGCCGCCGAAGGGAGGCGAGATCCAGGTGGACGAGCGCATGAACACCTGGACTCTGTCGCAGACCTTCTGGAGCGCCGGCACAATCTGGACGGACGTGCTTCCGGTCCCTATCACCCCGACATGCTTGTTGGCGAAATCGACCGAGTGGTCCCAGTTGGCTGAATGCATTTTAGGTCCGGCAAAGTCGTGCAGGCCTTCGACGTCGGGCCATTTCCAGTTGTTCAGGATGCCGGTGCCGTTGATCAGGACATGGCACCAATCTTGCCACGTCCCTTTGGTGACTTGATCCTCCAGAGTCAGGCTCCACAGCCCCTTTTCTTCGTCCCATCGACCTTCGAGAACCCTGGTGTTGAGCTTCATGTACTTTCGGGAGCCGTGCCTGTCGGCAAAGTCTTCCAGGTACTCCAGAATCTCCTTCCCGCTGGCGTAGTATTCGCTCCAGTCGGGTTTCGGATCCCATGTGAAGGTGTATAGGTGGGACGGAATATCGCAGGCAACACCGGGGTATCTGTGGCAAATTGGTTAACCGCGTCTTCGCGACAAGGAAGTAGTCGAGAGACCAACGTGTTCTCGAGCCATGTTCCGCCGAGTCTCGGGTTCTTGTCGAAGCTGTTGCTAGTCATAATGGTGACACTCTCTACTCGCCAGGGTGAACTCACAGGGTCAACTCCCATGAGCCAGGCACCAATTGCTTCTCCATCTTGTAGGCAAGGCACATGCCCGACACGGCAGCTCCAACGCATGCCACTCGTAGCTTTGTCGGCTTTGAATGGTATTGCTTTAGAACCCGGTAGGGAGTGTCCGGTCGGATGAATGGGGGATACGAGTAGTCGAGCGCGCTTCCATCATCGCGGCTATTGGAGGAGCCGTTTGTACGGCCGCCATTGCTGCTCGTTTGACCATTAGACTGTTCGTTTGATTGACTATCAGCCCGATCTCCCTCCGCACCGTTAGACTCAGCAGACGGCGCCATGACGCTTGCTCGATCTTGGAGGAAGAGATGCTCAGGACGATGAGATAAACGACAAGACCTTGGAGACAGCAGGTTGCAGAGAATGGCAAACTCGTATGGAACTTGTAGAAAGCGCCTCGGACTTAGTTTCTCAGTTTGAGTAGATAAGAAAGCCCAACAGAATTGGCTGTGCGACGGCCGCGAACTCTAGAGTCGTACGGGTTGCCGTCTGGCGGGATTGAGTGGATGCCATGTGTCTTGCGGCTCTCCCGAGCCATGTCGAAGGCGCAATTGGGTTTCCGACTGGATGTCGATCTTGGGGAGAAGCTCATCTGACCCAGACCAAGGCTGGCTGGATGAAGTCGGCCAACCGTGCACACCGCAGCAGCCAGATTTCCATCCAAGTCGGGGTGTGCATTTCCCGCCGCTCGGCAGGTGCGAGTCGGCTACCTTGTTTTTACACTCATAGCTATCCGGTAGGGACCCAGACGTACGGTCACGGATGCGTATCCGAATCTTGGTGGTCAATGAAGGGGGGCTCCTCGTTGCCATGAACTCCGCCTGTAGCGGTCAAGGCTATGGTCAAGAGGGCCAGCCATCAAGCCACCCGGGATTACGAGATGCCTGCTTATGTGTTGGTCCATGTGTTGGAACCGAGGTCGGGTGGTTTCCGTCGAAGGAAGTCTGGGTAACCTTTTCCGCAGATTGTGCATAGCAGTAGAGGCTGGCGGGCCGATCTCTTCAGACTATGGATGGTACGTACTGCCCGAACCGGAGGTAGTGGGTCCGACGCCGGGACGCAGGTCCGGCGCATTCTCCACCGGCCCGGCGCCGACTTCTCTGCGCAGCAGCTCGCCAGCGGGGAGCATCCGCGCAAAAACTTTCCAGTGTTCGTCGGGGGTTCCGCTGACTTGTAGATTATCGACGCGTCAGTCTGTCGTCGAATGGACGGCCAAGGACGCAAGCTGGCATGATCATGTTTTAACAGCCGGGATTAGAGTGAGCACCCCTCTACGGTGGAGCTCTTTCTACAAACTTCATTGGAATAGGTGGAGAAATACCCGCTCGCTTCGATGTTGGAGTTGCGTTTCCTCAAAGTGAGATGTGAGGGCCGCTGACGGGACTTTTGTTGTTGTGACTGAACAGCTGTTGGGACAGCTCGGTCCGGCCAGCTCTCCACTGGAGCGCGCGTTGTGTTTATTCAACGAGACCGCATCTCGCTGAGACTTCTTCAAAACTGCTTTACTTTTCCGTCTAGACTCGCGGTTGACTTCAGCACATCACGGGTTGCCGCTCCAAAACATTGATCGCTTTGGAAAACATGACCGGGCACCACGCTCTTGTTTACGGTAGGTTGGTTTTCTACGGAGAGCAACCTGCACGTGGTACTGACTCAGAAAAGGGGCGAGCGGTATCTCGGGATGGTCCGTAACCAATGCCATTCTCAGCGGCTATCCAGATGAGAGCACTTTCTCCTCCATAACTGCTCTCACAAATCGGCCGCTGGACACGGAGGCAGCCCAGTGGCCCAAGCCTGAGAAGCCACAGCTTCACGTCGCCAGTGGCATAGACATTCTGAATCCAAGGGGGCAAGAAGGCTTGGAAGCTGATCTCAAAGACAAAGTGCCGAACATCGGCCAGATCAGCCACGTCTACTTCTTTGGTATGCACATCTCAAGCGCACCTAATTGATTGGTTTCTTGACGCTGACGGTGCCAGCTTACATCATGGACCCCGATCCGGCAAAAGAGTGCCAGATCAACAAGGAGCTCATCAGGAGAGCCGTCAGCGCAGTCGAGAACCTCTCGTCGAACCTCAAGTTCGTGGTTTTGCCGACCGGAACCAAGGCGTATGGCGTCCACCTGCTCGACCGGTTTCCCTTCTCGCAGGACCTGCCACTTCACGAGTCCCTGCCACGGATACCGGAGCCCTTTGCGTCCCAGCTGTTCTACTATGAGCAGACGGACATGCTCTCGCGAATGGCCAAGGGCAAGGGATGGGGTTGGTGCGAGATCATGCCCGACAGCATCATCGGATTTGTGCCCAACAACAACGTCTACTGTCAGGCGCAGACGATCGGTACCTATCTGGCTTTGTACGCGGAACTGCACGAGAAGGGGTCCGAATGCCCGTTCCCGGGTAGTGAGAAGTCTTGGACCATTCTGAGCAACGAGTGCAACCAGGACATCCTCGCCAAGGTGTGCGTCTACGCGTCTCTCCATCCGGAGCTCACGTCCGAACAGAGATTCAACGTCGCAGACAGCGCACAACCTTCGTCGTGGAGTAAGAAATGGCCCGTCATCTGCGAATACTTCGGTCTCAAAGGCACTCCACCTCGCGCGGATGGAACGGCGCCCCAACCAGACCAGTATCTGTCGGAGCACTTTGAAGATTGGAAAGAGCTGGAGAAGAAACACGGACTGGTCAGCGGTCGCGTAGCGAATTCCCGGAGTTTCGGTGGCCTCGCGGGCTTCATCATGACCTTGCTCGACTTCGACCGGCAGTTGGACTTGACCAAATGTCATGAGATGTGGGGTCCGAACAAGGAAGAGATTGACACAAGGCAGTCTTGGTTTACCACTCTGGACAGGTTCAGAAAGGCGAGAATCATCCCGTAGCCGGAGCGAGGAGAACGCGGAGACCTGGACGCGGAGACGTGGAGTGCGGCGCTACGTGTTGCACAGAAGATGGGGAAGCACGGATGACGGCCTGTATCTTTCTAAACAACTACGTAGACCAATCAATCGGGGAATTGAGACTGAATTCGAAATGTCGAGGGAACAACAGTGGCGTTCAATCGGCTGGTTCCCTTTCCGCATCCCGCGTGAACCCCGCGCCCGCGCCCGCGCCCGCGCCCGCCCCCGCACCCGCACCCGCAGTGGTTGGGGCACCGGAGGCGAACCGAGGTCGAGTCTTGCGCCGAACGACCGGGGTTCCAGGGGTAAGCTGAAGCTAGCAGCAGCCCCTCGGGGCAACATTGGCGTCTGAAAGCTCCCCTGTTGGCCTCCGGACGAAGATGACACAATGCCGGTGCCGCTATTAGCATATGCTTGGTGCCGCGGTAGTGAGCGGCGAGGGAACAAGACACCCGTCAATGGACTTTCTAGCCTGTTGCATCAATGGTCTTTTGCCTGTCTGGTGCAGCTTGACTTTGCTTGGTAAAAGGTGCCTCCATCAAGAGAAAAAAAACTTCAATTGGCTCTGTTCCGTTCATTCACACCTAGAGTCAACACCAACAGCATGAACAACCCAGCCCTGCAAGGCTCGGCCTTTGCTCACCTCCCACCGTGGGTGAAAGCAAAGCTCTCTCCGTTGGCCATCGAGAAGATCCAGGCCGTCCATGACTGGGTCGAGGAAGAATGCATTCCGAGAGAGCAGATATTCAAGGCCCAGCTCGAAGGTCGCCGTTGGACGACGCCCCCCTTGATGCATGACTTGCGAGAGAAAGCCAAGCACCGCGGCCTCTTCAACCTCTTCTTACCGCATCACTTCAAAGAGAGTCCCGGCTTGACCAATCTTGAGTATGCGTGCTGCGCAGAGATCATGGGCCGCTGCTACTGGGCTCCTCAGGTATGGAATTGCCCCGTTCTTGGACGGGCAGTTCCAAGACACACACACTCACACACACTCACACTCACGCTGACCGTCTGCAGACTATGAACTGCCACGCTCCCGAGACGGGAAACATCGAACTCTTGGCCAAGTACTGCAACGAGGCCCAGAAGAAGAAATGGCTCCAGCCTCTGCTCGACGGCACGGCTGCCTCCGCCTACTCCATGACGGAACCCGACGTCGCCAGCTCGGACGCCACTCAGATTGGCATTCGCATCAGGCGCGACGGCGACTCGTACGTCATCAACGGTAGGAAGCTTTACGGCAACTGTCTGTGGAACAAGGAGCTGTCCTTCTACATCCTGATGGGCTGCACCGACCCCGAGAACCCGAACAAGTGGTCCCGGCACTCCATGGTCATCGTCCCCTGCGACACCCCGGGCATCTCTCAGGTCCGAAACCTCACCATCATGGGCTACGACCACGCGCCCGAGGGCCATGGCGAATACCTGTACGAGAACGTGCGCGTGCCGGCAGAGAACATGATCCTGGGCGAAGGCCGAGCCTTCGAGATCGCCCAGGGCCGCCTGGGACCGGGTCGCATCCATCACTGCATGCGACTCATCGGGCAGTGCGAACGCGCCTACGAGCTGGCGCTCATCCGGTGCCACGACGCTCGCAAGAAGCCGCGCGGGAAGCTGATTGGGGAATTCGACTCCAACATCGAGCGCGTCGCGCAGATGCGTCTGGAACTGGACTCGGCGCGCTTGGTGGTGCTCAATGCCGCAGATACCATGGATCTCCTCGGCAACAAGGCCGGCAAGCGAGCCATCGCTCAGAGCAAGATCCTCGTGCCCGTCATGGCCACCAAGATCATCGACGAGTGCATGCAGATGTTTGGCGGCCAAGGGCTCACGCAGCACACTCCGCTCCCCGAGATGTGGACGTATGCTCGGTTTGTGAGGGTTGCCGACGGACCAGACGCGGCGCATAGACATCAGGTTGGCCGAGAGGAGATGAAAAAGGCAGCCGAGGTTACCAAAAGACACCAGGTCTACCAGGAAAGACACAAGAAGTTTGCGGAGCAACATGGGGAGAAGTATGTATCATACGACTAGACTTTCTGGCAGGGCTTTCTCATGATGTATTTTTTTTTTCTTTCATTTCAATTTGAGGAATGGTTTTGATGGAACTTGGAAACGGGAACATCGACGCGCTCTCAATATCCATTGACATTGACCTATCGTGCAACTACTTAAACACAATACCCTGCCTCTTGGTGACCCTTCCCTTCTCCATATCATCTACCATGGCAGCCAGGTCCTCAAGGCCGTCCCGAATGTCTACGGCAGGCATGATGCCGTGCTTGGCTGTGAACTCGATAGCCTTGTGCATCCGTCGGGGAGTGCTTGTGCTATCGCCCTTGATCTTGTACCTCCCCAGCAAGAGATCCATCCCGTCAATCTTGATGGGCTCTTTCGACACTCCGATGATCATGAGAGTACCACCTAACGCCAGGCAGGATGGAGCCGAGGCGAAAGCCGGGGGTGCATTCGTGTAGACGGCCACAGCTTGGACGCCGCCTCCCGTCAGCTTCTTGATCTCCTGGGCCCAGTCAGGATTGGAAATCGAGTTGAAGACGGCGTCGGCGCCCTGCTTCCTGGCCTCCTCAAGATTGGCGTCTGCGACGTCGATTCCAACGACCTTCAGCCCCATGGCCTTGGCGTACTGCGTCGCAAGCTGGCCGAGACCCCCGCAGCCGACCACGCCGAACCAGTCGCCCGGCGAGAGCTCGCAGCCGTCGACGGAATGGAACGCCGTGATGCCCGCGCAGAACACGGCCGAAGCCGCATCCATGTCCCACTTGCGCTCGTCGAGGACGACGGCGTTGTGGTAGTCGACGAGCGCGTACTCGGCGAAGAAGCCGTCGACGACGAAGCCCTGGAGGAGCTGCTTGCCCGTCTCGCAAAGGAGGTTGTGGACCTGGCAGCCGGGGCACGTGAAGCAGCATCCTCTGATGTACAGGAACCCGACGGCGTCGTCGAGCCGGAAGCCCTTTTCTGTAGCCGAGGGATGCATGGACACGACGTGGCCGACTCCCTCGTGGCCGAGCGTCACTGTCTTCTCGGCCTGATGGACGGCCAGGATGTCCGAGTGGCACAATGACGCTGATCTGATCTTGACGAGGAACTCGTTCTCGCCGGGCTCCGGAACCGGGACTTCATTCACTACGACTTGTTGAAGTTTCTACGCAACGAGTTAGTTGGCCAGCTACAACCAGGGCTTTTGCGATTCTCACGGGATCCCATTGTCCCGCCTTCATGGTCTTGGGAATCTGCGGCGGGATAGAGCCCATGGTGACAAGGTTGGCCGTAGCTTCAGATTTGGTTTCCACCTGCAAAGATTGGGGCGAAAGTCCGGAGAACTGAGCTGACACAGAGCAGCAGCTTGATACTCCCATGCCCTCATCTTCATATGCTCTTTTCGAGCGCATATGCCCACAGAGCGCCAGGTTACCATCTATCTTCCATCTAACCCAGGCCGGGATTGGAAGACGATTGCACCGGTCGCTCATTTCGGAACATCTCTTCCTGCGCAACCCTTCAGTCGCGGACATAGAGTGCTGACGTTCGGGTACACGACATCCTCCCGCTCTCGATACCAGTAAGCCACATCGTCTGCGACCCTCCCTCCACCACGTTCAACTCGAGATACACGCCTCCCCCATCAATCACCCCACCTTTACGGGAGCCAATGCGGGGTATATCGCTTGATCGACGCGGGAGCTTCACGGCCTTCACTCCGGACGCCGAGTCAGACCACTAGACGTTGTCTTTGTTTCCTGACTCGGCGGGATATCAATAGCCAGCTCGCGATGCGTGGAAATGTCTGCCGTCGTGTTTGTGCAGCTATTGGGACATTGTGTGTGTGTCCTGGTGACGTCTGCCGTGACCGGCGTGGAGCACTCAAAGCCTGACGAATGCGTTGTCGAGCTGTGCCAAGTTCCAACATGCATACGGAAGTCTTCCGTCTCGCGCCAGAAAAGAAGAACCCCTCACGAGCCTTCAGGAAAGGAGCTACGGGAAGGAGAATGTGAATAGTACGTCAATTGACCAGTTGGACATGCTACATTAGCTTGCGCTTGACCGAGCTCTGCAGGCCGATTCAAGCATCGCTGGCGCCCTCCTCATCCGAGACTATCATCAGATCTTGCAGTGTCCCTTTGAATGACCTATCGCCGCTTCTAGCTTGGCAATAAACCTTTTTCATCTGAGAGGATCACCAGCATGGCTTTCCCTGGGACTTCGAGCAAGGGGGCCACCAACGGCCAGAAGCAGGATTTCCCTTGGAGCAAGGACAACTTGCCCAAGCAGCAGTTCATCAACAACGAGGTTAGTTGGAGAGACCCTCGTCCCCTGAAACCACATCACATCACTGAGACGTAAAAATAGTATGTCGACTCAAAGAACAGCAAGAAGCTGGAGCTCTACAACCCGAAAGACGAATCGCTCGTCGCCGACGACGTTGCCCTAGGGGGCGAAGAAGACGTCAACGCGGCCGTGGCAGCGGCCGAGGCTGCTTTTCCCGCATGGAGGAAGACGCCGGCCAACGAACGACGCAACATGCTGTTCAGGCTCGCCGACCTGATCGAGCAGCACGGGCCCAAGCTGGCGGAGATGAACAGGCTGACGCTCGGCGCCCCGTTCGAGACCTTCGGGGTCTTTGAGCTCAACATGGCCGTCGAGTGCTTCAAGTACTTTGGCGGATGGACCGACAAGTTCGCCGGCGAGACCTACCCGCAGGAGGACGGGTTCCTCAAGATCGTGCGCAACGAGCCGCTCGGCGTCACCTGCGGCATCATCCCCTGGAACGGCCCCATCGGCAACATCGGCATGAAGGCCGGGCCCGCGCTGGCCACCGGCAACTGCTTCATCCTCAAGCCGTCCGAGAAGACGCCGTTCGCCGCTCTCGCGCTGGGCCACCTCATCAAGGCGGCCGGGTTCCCGCCCGGCGTTTTCCAGATCGTGGCCGGGGACGGCAGCACCGGCGCCCTGTTGGCCAGCCACATGCGGGTGCGCAAGGTCAGCTTCACCGGCTCCACGACGACGGGCCGCACCATCATGAAGCTGGCCGCCAACAGCAACCTGAAGCGCGTCACGCTCGAGCTGGGCGGCAAGTCTCCGGCCGTCGTCTTCAAGGACTGCGACATGCAGAACGCCGTCACCTGGTGCGCCAACGCCATCACCATGAACACCGGACAGGTCTGCTTCGCGGCAAGCCGTGTCTACGTCGAGTCGTCCATCTACGACGAGTTCCTGGCCAACTACAAGAAGGCGATGGAGGACAAGATCAAGGGTGTCGGCGACCCGGACGCCGCAAAGACGGCCATCGGCCCCCTGGTCGACAAGACCCAGTTCGAGCGTGTTCGCGGCTTCATCGAGCGGGGCCAGCAGGGACAGGGGACTCTGTTGATCGGAGGAGGCCGCGTTGGCGAAAAGGTAAGCAGAGCACACTGTCGCATCCCTCCTCCCGTATGATGTATCTAGTCTTGAACGGTTCTAGTCTGACTACGTCGACACAGGGCTACTTCGTCGAGCCGACCGTGTTCGAGGGCGGCAAGGAAGATGCCGAGATCAACAAGCAGGAAATCTTCGGGCCGGTCTCCGTGATCCACAAGTTCGAGTCGGAGGAGGAGATAATCGCCAAAGCGAACGATACCGAGTACGGCCTCATGGCCGGCGTCTTCACGCAGGACATCAACAAGGCTTTGAGGCTGGCGTCCGAGATCGACAGCGGCATGGTCGGCATCAACTGCGTCAGTCTCGCGTTCTTGACGGCGCCGTTTGGGGGCAGCAAACAGAGCGGCCAGGGTCGGGAGAACGCCATCAACTCGCTGCGAGCCTTTACCGAGCCCAAGACCGTCATGGTGAACTTGACATACTGAGAGGATGGTGCACCGCTGACGCCGGAGAGGTGAAGGGGGAAAACGACCCAGGCTCGTTTGATTGAGGGTGGCAGAAGAGACGGGGAATTCAACAGGGGCAATACAGTGATTCAAAACCAAGTATCTAGTTCAATAACACTGCATCTTCAAACATTTCCTTCTCCCTCATTGTGGCTCCGACCAAGTGCACTGCACGTTCGCTACCAACCAGCTGGAAATCCTTCATTCGAGCTGAAAGTGGCTCGATTGGAATCGTCAACGACGACTGGAACTGACTATATCTACATGGTTTCAGATCCTCGACATTCTCCCAGCTGCTAGCCGCGCACCTCCGTCGACGGAGATATCTACGCCGTTTCTGTGTCGCGTCAGCTGAAAAGTCGCAGACGACCCGAGTTCGAACACTCACACGTATTTCCCGGCCGGAGAACAGAGAAAGACTGCTACGCCGGCGATGTCGTCGGGCTCGCCCAGCCTGCCGAGCGGATTACCCTTGCTCAACTCCTCAACCCCGCCCAGGTTGCTGATGAGGCCTTGGGCCAGTTTGGAAGGGAAGAAGCCCGGCGCGATGATGTTGGACGTGATGTTCCTGGGCCCGAGCTCGACCGCGAGATTCCGGCCCAAATGCTGTGAAGTGAGATCAGTTCCATCCGCCAAAGGCCGGTGTTGCCGATGGTCGCACTCCACCTCACGGGGTCGTAACTCACGTTGACGGCCGCCTTGGATGCCGAGTACATGATGGTGCCATGCTCGCCCACGTGCGGCACGTTGCTCCCCGCCGTCGAACTGATGATGAGCAGACGAGCTGGGTCTTCTTTCGAGGCCGCCTTTTCCAGCAGCGGCAGTGATCTACGGACATCGTTAGCCAAAAAACAACCGGCTGCCTTCGGGTCGTCTCTCGAGCTCACTTTTGCACCAGCTCGAACACGCCTCGCACGTTCAGGTCCAGGATCTTGATCGAGCTGCTGGGTGGCGCGTCTTCGAACTTGGACCCCCAAGCCGCGCCCGCGTTGCACACCAGAATGTGCAAACCCGCATCGCCGACCATGGTCTTGACCTCGCCAGCCAGACGCACGATGTCCTGGGAATCAGCGACGTTCGCCGCTATCCCCACCGCCCGTCCCCGGATTCCTCGCAGTCGGTTCAGCTTCTCCATCGCCTGGTCGATGCCTTGCTCACCGCCGCGCTTCCGAGCCGTGATGATGACCTGCGAGCAGCCTGCGAGGAGGAACGCCGTGGCCATGTGCAGGCCGAGACCGCGGGACCCGCCCGTCACCAACGCCGTCTTCCCTTCGAGGGAAAAGGCAGAACCGAAGTTTCTTAGTTCGGACATGATGATAATGGCGATGATGAGCGCGCCGGATCAACACCGGCTGACTCAATAACAAAGATTTGAGGGCGAAAATGGCTTCCTAGGTACGGTACGGGGACGAGAGTCGGCGGCCGGGAGAGCGCATAAGATGGGAGTGTCTTAGGTGAGGAGTTTTCCGTAAGCTACCTCCATCGACACAGCAGCTTACCCGGAGTTACTGAAAGGCTTGTGTTCTTCGGCTTGCAAGTTGTTTTCCGTGGCTATTGGCGGTCGCGCCGGTTTCATCGGAGCCCGAGCTCGGGGTGGCTACCTCGCCCCGGATTCCCCACCTCGATCTACCCCGCAATGCCGCTACCGAGACGATCCCGAGGGAAGACACGGCCAGGATGACGGCATTGTTTCGGCTGACGGCGGCTCTTCAATCTCGCGGTGACGCTTCATTTTGAGCATCGATTGACTGAAGCCAAGTCAAACCTCGGAAGGATGCAGCCATTAAAGCTACGATTGCCCTGAAGCGCCTTTCCAGCATCCTGCCATTCGATTCCCTCCTCTCAACCCGCCCACGTCGCCGATCGCAAGCCGCCGTCAGAATGGTACTTACGTCGCCTTATCCGTCGCTTGCCATACCCAAGACGAACCTGCTCTCGTATTTGTTTCCCAAGAATGCGGCACTGTCGGACGACCCGCTGTGGATCGACTGCAAAGATGAGAGAATCAACCTGTCGCCCAGGCAGATGGCCCAATGGGTAAAGCGGCTTTCATTCGGGCTTGAGAGACTCGGCCTACGGCGGGGCGACGTTGTCATGATATGTACGCCGAACCAAATCTACGTGCCCGCTGCCTACCTCGGCATAGTGGCGGTTGGATGCATCTTCAGCGGTGCCAACCCAGCTTACACGGTTCCGGGTGGGTGCCCGGCCAGAGGAAGATTCTTCCGCGAGTGTGTGACGACAGAAGCTGACAGCCCGAAAGAACTTACACACCAGATGACCAACACAGGTGCCAAAGTCGTCTTGGCTCACCCGAACCACCTCGAACAGGTTCTGGAGGCGGCTGCCGGGGCCCGGGTTCCAACAGACCGCATATTTCAATTCTCCGACGCCGAGACCGACACCAGGCGCGGCATCCCCGACTGGAGAAACATGATCGGGAGTCCGGCGCAGGCAGACTCGTACCGATGGCCGGAGATGAGCGCCGAGGAGTCGGCAACGACCGTGGCGACAATCAACTACAGCTCGGGCACCACCGGCCTCCCCAAGGGTGTGTGCGTGTCCCACCACAACTTGATCGCCAACGTGGAGCAGACCATCTTCATGAGATACGCCGACAGACCTTACACCTTCGAGTCGCGGCCGCAGGAGAGGTGGATCGGCTTCCTCCCGCTGTATCACGCCTACGGGCAGCTTTACACCATTCTCATGGCCATCAGGCTCGAGGTCCCCATATACGTCATGAAGGAGTTCCGATACGAGGACTTCCTCTCCGCGATTGGCACGTACAGGATAACGACCCTGCAAGTCGCGCCGCCCATTCTGGTGATGCTCTCCAAGCGGCCCGAAACCGCGCGATACGACCTCTCCAGCGTCAAAGAAGTGCTGTGCGGAGCCGCCCCGCTGTCGCGGGAGCTCCAGAACGAGTGCCAGCGGAGGTTCAACTTTCAGATCAACCAGGGTTGGGGGATGACGGAAGTCACGTGTGGTGCTCTACTCCTGCCCGGCGGTATCAGGGACGATACCGGCAGCGTCGGCAGGCTCCTCCCGAACTGCGACTGCAAGCTGGTCGATGACGAGGGCAAGGAGGTTGGCTTTGGTCGGCCGGGGGAGCTGTGCGTGCGAGGTCCCAACGTTTGCCTCGGGTACTGGCGGAACGAGGCCGCCACCAAGGAAGCGCTTGATGGGGACGGCTGGCTCAGGACCGGAGACATTGCGATCTGCAACCAGAATGGGTTCTTCTGGATCGTCGATCGCAAGAAGGTGAGCAGGGCATCTGACGTCGGCTTTGCACCTTGACTTCTTTGATCGTCACGCTTACGCAGCTTCAGGAACTGATCAAAGTCAACGCACTGCAGGTCGCCCCGGCTGAGCTCGAGGCAGTCCTCCTCGAGAACGAGCATGTAGCGGATGCAGCAGTGGTCGGGACCATGATGTAAGTCACCAGCAGTCTTCCCGCCAAGATACGCAATACGCTGCAAGAAACACTAATTCGTCGTGTCAGCGAGGGCAACGAGTGGCCCAGAGCCTACGTGGCAATCCAGGACGTGTCTCGGGGAAAGGTCAGGCCCGAAGACATACAGAATTGGATAAAGCCGCGTGTGGCCAAGCACAAGTGGCTCGCGGGCGGAGTCGTATTTGTCGAAGAGGTGCCGAAGCTCGCAAGCGGCAAGATCCAGAGAAAGACGATGAGGGACTGGTCCAAGAGGGATGCTGCTGCGCTGGCAAACGCAGGCGCACAGGCGAGGCTGTGATGGTGACTTTTCTCTCTACTTTTACGAAAAACAAATGATCAACCAAGGAAAGCGCCGAGTTTGGTGTAACTATCTGAATGTGCATGTCACTCAACATGGAGAACCCCGCCAATGGGCTTACACGACCAGGACTCCAACTGCAAGTCGAAGTGTAGTGTGTTGATTACTTGCAGCGACGAGCTCCTCGATGGCAAGTTACTGGAGGCGAAAAGCCCAGAGACGATCATCACGAATAGTTGCCTTTCTTCCGGAACCTGCTCGTCAACATTTCTGACAAATCGGACGCCGAGCCATCGACGTCGAGTGCGATGCCCGCGGGGGTAAAGCGGAGATAGACTCACGTACCCATGGATGGACGGAAGATTCATCACCACCACGTCAGATCTCCCCATCGAATCTCGGTTTCAGTCCGACCTCCTCCGGTTGATGTTTCCCGGCTCGCTCCCGTTCTGTCTGCCCAGCCCTTACCCCAAACTCTGCCCGACCCCCGCCTACTCGGCTCCGCCGCACGGCCTCGTCCGCCTCTGTTAGCGACACTCTCGCAAAAGCTGAATCATCTGGGTCCGGGAACCAGGACCGGGGACGCTTTTGAGCACCCGGGATGCCCATAGAACTCGACGCATTGGGGTTGAATATTTCATCTCGGGGTATCATCGCTTTACAACCACCCCCCTCTAGCAACTGCCGAAGAACGTTTGGCCCATGCCCCTTGAAAGTGCTACCTTGTCTTAGACTCGCAGGAAGTCGACCAGTGACATTCCCAGAGAAGATCCATCTTAGTAACTGCCGGAGATGAGACGTAGGAAGAGGCTCGGAAGACCACAACAGTCTCCTTTAAGCCTTTGGCTCATTCGTCCGGACTACTGGAATCGTGGCCCGAGCGGTGCCGTCCTCTCAAACATGACCGGGTTTCGTTCTCGAGTTTGGCCCCCTCCGAGTCAGGGAGAAGTTCCCCGTCTGACTAGATTCCTTCCTCATCGCGAGATGTCCTGACTCGAGATTCCCCTTGCTGATGGCATTGCCGACAACGGCGAACCAATCCTGCTATCCACACGTTCCATTCACACGCCCAAAGTGAACCCGCACACCTGCGGCAGACCATGCACTCGGCAGTCTTCCAAGACGCCCCTGGAAAAGTCTTCGCCTAAGTGGACCATTCCCGCCCCGTTCGGAAACGCTGCGTGAGGTTATGCTTCGTTCTCTCCTCGGCCTGTCCTGTGTTACGTCCAGGTAGCTGATCTGGCCGGGCGAAAATGCGATTCTCTCGGACCCTACGCTACCTCGCTGGGTCTTATCTCCCGGAAAAGGTTGGGCAATCGACAGTCGTGACGTTGGGCATATGCGATGCCGAGCTTCGCAGCTTTGGCTACTACGCCTTTCTTTCTTACTGAACACCCTGATCCTGTTACTTATATGACCAAGTTACAACTTCCCAGAGCTTTCTCCAAAGATCCTTTGTGCTGTTGTTTCCTGTGATACCCCTCCGTTCTTTGAAGTTGTCTCGTCTCGGGTTCTTATTCACACAGTTGGACGATCATGGGGGACTCCCTACTCCCCAACCTATCACAGCCCGGAGATCGCGATGCGACCAGGCGATTGTCGGCACCCATCCATAGCGAGCGCCATGTCCGAGTAGTATGCGTGGGCGCCGGTGCCTCTGGGTTGCTGATGGCGTACAAGATGCAGAAGCACTTCAGCAACTACTCTCTCGTATGCTATGAAAAGAACGAAGCAGTGAGCGGTACATGGTTTGAGAACAGGTATCCAGGGTACAGAGTAGCACACCAGCCCTTTCCTTGGTAGCTTAGACTGACGCCTGATTTCCTCCTCCAGCTGCGCTTGCGACATTCCATCGCATAACTACACGTGGAGTTTCGAGCCCAAGCTGGACTGGTCGGCAGTATACCCCCCAGCGCCGGAAATTCGAGAGTACTTTGAGAATTTTGCAAAGAAGTACTCGCTGTTTCAGTACATCAAGCTCCGGCACCAAGTAGTCGGCGCCTACTGGAACCCCGAGGAGGGCGGTTACGATGTCCACGTGAGGGACAAGCAGACGGGCAACACCATCGTCGACCACGCCGACATCCTCGTCAACGCCGGCGGCATCCTCAACAACTGGAAGTGGCCCGCTATCCCGGGGCTGGAGAAATACAAGGGCACCCTCCTCCACACGGCCAACTGGGACGACTCCGTCACCCTCGAGGGCAGGCACGTCGGCCTCATCGGCAACGGATCTTCGGGCATCCAAGTCCTTCCAGCGATACGCGACAAGTGCCAAAAGGTGACGACCTTCATCCGCGAGCCGACGTGGGTGTCTCCCGTCCAGGGACTCGAGCAACACGAGTTCAGCGAGGAAGAAAAACGAGAGTTCCGCGAGAGGCCCGGCGCCCTCAACGACTACCGCAAGAACGTCGAGTCGGGCCTCAACGGCCAGTTCGGCCTCTTCCTGAAGAACAGCAAGATCAACCAAAACACGCACGCCTACATGCTCCAGCAGATGAAGGAGAAGCTCAACGACCCCGATCTCGAGGAGAAGCTTATCCCCGAGTGGAGCGTGGGCTGCCGCCGCCTCACGCCCGGCGTCAACTACCTCGAGTCGCTCACGAAGCCGAACGTCGAGGTCGTCTACGGCGAAATCACCGAGGTGACTGAGCGGGGCTGCGTCAGCGACAACGGGCGGGAGTATCCCGTCGACATCCTCATCTGCGCCACCGGCTTCGACACGTCCTTCAAGCCGCGCTTCCCCGTCGTCGCGCCGTCCGGACAGAACCTCCAAGACAAGTGGGCAGTCAACCCGGAGTCCTACCTCGGCATGGCGGCGTCCGGCTTCCCGAACTACTTCCACATGCTCGGCCCCAACTGCCCCATCGGCAACGGCCCCGTGCTGTCCGCCATCGAGGCGCAGGCCGACTGGATGCTCAAGGTCATCGACAGGTACCAGACCAACAACATCGTCGAGTTCGCGGCCAAGGAGGAGGCGGTGCGGGACTTTGTCGAATTCAAGGACTGGTTCATGCCCAGGACGGTCTGGGCCGACCCCTGCCGGTCTTGGTACAAGCCCCGGGCCGACGGGCCTGTTGTGGCACTATGGCCGGGGTCGACGCTGCACTACATCGAAGCCATCAAGGAGGTGCGTTTCGACGATCTCGAGATCAAGTACGCCGGCAATCGTTTCGCGTGGCTTGGTAACGGGCATTCTCAAACGGAGCTCGATGACACCGCCGACTGGGCTTACTACATCAGGGAGAGGGACGATGATCCGCCGCTGACGACGGCTGGAAAGCGGAAGCTTCTGAGTAAGAGTGGCACCTTCAAAGGTAGAAGAAGCATGGTGTCATTCAGCGGCAAACCTGAGGAGGAGCAGCATGAGCCGAGGAAGGAGACGGCTCGTCTCTGATAATGCCAGGATTTGTATTCATGCTGAGATCATGGCGGCGAGAAGGGGCCATAAGGGGAGCTGCCAACAGCAATTAGCAAAATGATACTACATAACCTTCTCCTTCACTTTGCCGCAATCAGCACCGACAGCACATGTACACAGTTTGGGTACACATTGTTGAGATTCCCAACGACAAAAGGCCAATAGATCTTGCCGACAGCTTCATTTTTGGCAATGAATAAGCGTGGTGTTGAAGAGTATGGGTACAGTCTCGGCGAGAGCAAGAAAGAAAAAGAGAGTCCTTTGGTAAAGTCTACTGTCAGGTGAGATGTTACGAAGGCTCTGTTAGCCCACTTATGCTTGCCTGCAGCCTCTTCCACCACATTCATTTGACGTGTTCATATATTTACAAAGTATTTTATCGTTCCTACTAACACCCAGGACCGTGCCATCTTGGCTTTTCTCAGGCATATGACCCCTATAATAGCGAATGCTCAGGAGTGGATAATCAGCCAGAGAGCATTCGCTCCAATGGGGACTAAGCGAACGAACACATGCAGATCCGACGGACTGATATTGGTACGTGGGATCGTCGATATCGAGACTCAAATATAGATATTGGAGTTTGGCAGTTTGGACAGCAACATTGAGCAGCTAGAACAAGGATATAAAGCATGCAGTCGACCCTTTCTCAGTAGAGCGATTGAAGAATATCAAGACTAACTGCAGCCAGCAATACATTTAGACATTGAGGAGAACTGGCTTCCTCAGCTGGAACCTTGCTCCAAGACATTCAACTACGAACTCGTGTCTGTGCCAGGCAATTGGTTGGCAGACAACGTGGTACACGGTCTATCAGCGCGGCCTAGCGATTGGGTGAGACTTTGCTAGGTAGCCTGCATCACTTTTGTTTTCAGCCGCTTGCCCGGGATTCGACAAGCGTAAAGCAGCCTTGCCGCATTCCTCTACTCGAGGAACACTGTCCCCATCTCCCTGCTACTATCATCTGCCCCTCGTGATGGAATTAAAGTAGCCGCCAAAAGACAGTTCAGGCAACAGCGATCTGCGGTTGTGGATCGCAAGTTGTTTTTTTCCCACGGAGCCTCAGGGCCGTGTACTTCTCGGCTCATCCGCAGTCCTGACGCTCGGGCGCCCCGGAGCCCGGCCCCACAAGTGGGAATCGACGGTGATCAAACGGCCGCTATTCCTCCTTCGTCCCGGCCACGGCCGCACATCTTGACCTGGGAACACAGCGCGGCATAGTACGTGAGTCAATTTGTGGGCAGGCGAGCTTCACTCTCGGAAGGGAAGAAGCTTCGACGGCCTTGGTTGCGATTGACGGCCCGGGTTCACACAAAAAGCAGCACGGGAAAACCAAAGTAGAAAGCCTGGGCGAGTTCGTCCAGCTCAACAAATAAGAACGCCCCAGAGGAAAAGCCAAGTGATCCTTCTGTTTCTTATGTGTTAGTCACGGTTTTTTTGCTTCTATTGTAAGCAGAATCTAGGCGAATGGGTGTCTATGAGGTTTAAAAGAGAACGAGCGACAGATCAAGAGTTGGTCCCAAATATCCTCTTGTAATGTCGCGAAGTCGTCCCGCGGGATCATTTGTTGAGGGAGTATCCGGCCGTCTGGGCTCGTCGTATCGCCTTCAAGCGGCAAGCCAGACTTGTTGCCATACGTTCGGCCATGAACAAATATATCATGGGATGTCGACGATCCTTCCTGGGCCATCGACGCAGCCAATGAACTATTGGATCCTGTGCAACCGCCTAATACGCCCTCGTAAAGAGACCACAACATCCTTGTCGAGGCTATCCTATGTCCAGGCGCGCCAACCGCATCTTACAGTCCTGAATCCTTTATCAACTCCTGCCATCACATCTCACACGGGCATAGGCGGTGGGCCTTATGCAAGCTGTATTGCGCTCCCACCCTACAGCTGAGCATGAGCTGGAATGCTCTCTTCGAGACACACGAGATCCCTAAGCAATTCCTCGGCACTTTGGTATATTCCCGACCAGCATTTGAGGTAATGTCGGAGCAGATATGCAAATCCTGCGGAAAGTTGCCTTGGGCAAATCTGTCCTGCACCTTTTCATACCATCCTTCTTCGCCATCTTTGATGTCAGGGTAAACGGCATGACCCTTGATGATGAAGTATATAGTGCATCCTAGGGCAAAGAGATCCGTCTTTATGGTTGCGTCGAAAGGATCATCGCGGGGGCAGTAGAATCGACACGGTTCGCTGCTGCCACCGTCCAGCAGTACTGATCCATCAGGAGACAGCTGCTTGCCTTGAAAGTCTGACTGCTTAACATGAAGCTCACCGTCCAGGAGAAAATTGGTAGGTTGAATATCGCAGTGGAGAAGGCCTCGATTGTGAACTCTTGCAACTGCCTCGGCAGCCTCGCGACACCAGGTCAGTCGTCTGTGCATCGGAGGGGGCGGGCTCGCGACTTCGAGTATATAATCAGCCAAGGTTCCGTTGACAGCACGCTCCAGTAACAAGCCGACGTCGGAGGTTCCCTTCAATCGTATGACGCGCTCGTGTGGCCCGGCAATTTCGAGAAGTTTTCTTTCTACTTCAAGTCGGCTCATGTCTCCGTTGCACGCGAGAGGATATTTTAAAACAGTGTGCTCATCGACCTCGCCAATGGACGCACTGCTTCCTGAAGCGATAACCCTTTTGACCCTGGGCGGGCAGTAATAACGATAAATTGTTACTTCGCCGTCTTCCGTCATGTTGAGTCGAATAAAGTAGGTAGGCGCACTTGTTTGGAAGCTCGAGACTCGGCGGCCATGAAGAGAGAGGAAGGGAAATCGAAAAGGATCTTTATACATGGGCATGATGGTCCATGCGGCGAGTCAAGGGATGCCCAGCATACACATAGCAATCGATTCAGCATGAACGGTGTCTCATGGTGAAGGACTCAAACAAGTTCAGCAGCCAGCTCATTGCAAGTTTGACATTGCCTGACCGATATAAGCCGAAGATTCGTCGTGAATCTGGAAACCAAACAAGGTTATGTACTGTCTAATAGGGGTTTCGCCCCAGTGCAGGCACCCTCCATTCAGAAGCTCCGGCCCTTACACAAGGAAGGTATTCGGTGTATGTCTTTCTCCACAAGACGTCAGTTTCAGATGCTGGGATCGCACATAAATCACGATGGCATTGAAAGCAGATTACCTTCAGCACTTAGGCCAAATGTGTCCTGGAGTCCTAACGAAGTTCCCAGGTGCAAGTCTTTGTATCCAGTGCAACTTGGGCTTCCAGGCGCAGCGCACTGGACCAGTGCTGTATCGGTCTTAACATGCTTCGGCGTAGCAGTGCAGTTCTGATAGATCTTGCGGACAATTCGTCGTTCGCACCCACAAGCCATTCTGATGATCGAGTCGTTTTCAAGGGCTAAGATCGATGAGAAGGAGGACAAAACAGGCTTGATATGTCCTGGTTGTCTTCATGACTACGAGGCAGAGCCAACAGCGCCCTCTTATGTACGATCCGGGAAGCGGAAGTAAGGTGGTTCAGTGGCCCCGAGCCGGAGGACCATTGGCAAGACCCCGGTCAGTCAATCAAACGACAAGTCGCATTCGTCGTCGTAGTCAGTTCGCAACTGCTTACAGGCACCGCGGATGGGATGCATCCTTAAGCGTTGATGAACGATAGGCCTCGTTGGACAGCTGTACATCGCGACCGGCGGATTGGCACACCATGACCGAGCCGTAGGATCAAGAAAAGAGCGGATGTCCTTAAGGAGCATCTGCTTCTACTCCTCATTCATGATAGCAGTCTCAGTCGGCATGATATCTCGGGTGATGGTTCCTTCCCAGCCATTGTTGATGCTCAACGATCGAGGTTTTGTTTCGGAAAGCCTCAGGTATTCGAGACGACGCTCGTTCATAAGGTCTCGCAGGATCTGAGAAGAACGACCAACGCAAGAAACCGTCATCGTTTTGCGCGGACAGAAGGATGACTGTTAAACTATAAGTAGGCCTGCAAATACGGTTATATAACTAAATATATGTGACCGCCTTCTGCAGTGGCCTCATTCTGCCGCTCCGCGGGTTACAGTGTTGGCGCAACAAGGACCTATATTTTTTCGTAATGAGTACTAACCCAGCTTTAGACATGCCCCTCGCCAGCTTGTCTATAGGAGAGCGGACGGGATCCTGAAGTCTCCAGTAGGTATGATCGTATGTGCTGGGAGACAAGCAGAAGCTGGATCATGACTGACTCGGCAATGCTTCAATGGGACCGATCTCCTGCGGTGTCTCGCCGGCTTCCACTCCCCCCGAGAACCCCAAATAAAGGTCGTGAATCAGCAAACGGTCCATTAGTGAATCGCCCGATATTTGGACAGCCATGGTACAAAAGCCTGGCTGGAGGTGAGTATGCCCTGGGAGCTCTGGCAAATCGCACAAACAAGGAAGAACATCCCACGATCACCGTACTCCCTTTCGCGAAGTGCCAGTTCCAGTGTACACAGCAGATTAGCTATGGCGAATTCGTTCTGGCCACTATTGTTGATATGGGCTTTGCTCGGAGCCCGAGTCGCTGCAGAAGTCAGAAGCACGCCCAACACAGGGTCCGTCGGAGGCGGTGCGATTGCTGGCATCGTAGTCGGAACCGTCTTCCTGCTTGCTCTCGTTGCTTTGGGTGTCTTCCTGGCGCGGAACAATCTGTGGTGAGCGGTAGACAAAGAAGATCGGTGGGTTGCGAGAGACGAGATTCCGGGGCGGATGACGTTGGAGGCCTGAAGCATTTGTAGTGGTGAGCTCAAACCCATACAACGAGTATCGAATGGGCTGCACACATCATTCTTGCGAGTATTGGTAGGTTGGATTTTTGATAGACAAGATTATCAAAAGGATCCCCTTCACGAGTAGTCATATGAACCCGGGTTGGGGCATGTAAGCAGGTTTCCTCGGAGTGGTGAAGTCGTAGTGGGTATTCATCAAAATCATTACAATTAAGTCGGTGTCTAGACAGTCTCGGCTTGCGCCTCCTTATTCTCCTTGTTCTTCTCGAAGTCCGGCATTACTTTCGGCTGGTTTCCAAGTGCCACTGTGGGGTACGTTAGTTGACGTGGGCTAGCAGAGCCATTGAGCATCAGCACTTACATCTGTCGAAGAGGAAGTACGAGGTAACGAGGAGGATGGGCAGAGCCACCATGGTCGCCGTCCACTTTCTCGCTGCCGTGTTGTACGCCTTGCGGTACTCCTTACTGTTGGGGTTCGGCGGCGGGGCGCTTGATGGAGGGGCAGGAGCCGGAGTCGTCCGAGGCGGGACGGGTCGTGCCGGTGCAGCCGTCGGGAGAGTCTTTGGAGCTGTCGGCGCGGGCTTCGCAGCAGCCGCAGGTGTTGCGGGAGCAGGAGATGAAGGGGGGTTCTTGACTGATGTCGTTGAAGTCGCAGCCGAAGCTGGGATCTTGGCCGCAGGCGTAACAGGAGAAGGCGAAGCGACCTTGACGGGCGTAGCAGCAGCAGCAGTGGCAGCAGGTTTCGCGGGAGGAGCAGCCTTCGCTGCGATGGTTGTTTTCACGGTGGTCGTCTTCTTCGGCGCGGCCGCGGACGCAGCGGTTGTGGCCTTGGTCGTCGTCTTTGTCTCTGTGGCAGCGGCGGTCGTCGCCTTCTTGACGGCCTTGGCGGCTTTGGCAGCCGTGCTCGTTGAGGCGGCGGCGGCCTTTGTGGCAGTGGTGGATGTCTTGGTTGCTGCGGCAGTGGCCGAGGTCGAAGCCTTCTTCGCTGCGGTCGCGGCAGTGCTGACGCTCTTCTTGGTGGTCGTGGTCGTGTTCTTGGCCGCGGCGACTGTAGTAGCTGCTTTGGGAGCAGCAGCAATGGTGGTCGAAGTCGTGGTCGTAGACGTCGCCGCGGTCTTTGCGCGAGTCGCATAGCATCGTTGCGCAACGAGCCCCGCGCGGCGCGGGGCCCCGGCCGGCTGGGTTGCGACAGCGCGCCAGGCGGTGCTCGACAGAGCTCGAGGGAGGACAATTGAGGCCATGGTTGAATAAGCGAATTGGCTGCGGGAGGAAGTCGAAATAGCCGGCAATGTTTCAAGCGGCCGTCGTTAGGTGAAGCTCAAAGGATGTTGCTGCTGAAGTTTTCGCAACGTGAGCAAGAAGAGTCACACTCCCATTCGCGGAAGAGCTGACAGGGATGCCGTGCTATCAGTCTGGATTGCGCCGTCAACAGATCGGCATTATGGACGTTGAATGCGACTCTACTTACCATCTGGAGCGCGTTCGCGTCGTGACGGGTCATGCGTTGGAAATTATCGTCACTAATGCCGCCAGCTGTGAGGCCGGAAGGTGGCGGTGGATGCCAGCTGGTGGCAGATGGGCTTACAGACTAGGCTTTTTGTCACGAGCTTCCAAAAAGTCTCAATCAAGTAGTCAACCGCAACGCCTACCATGGCAAACTTCTTCTTGAAGTCCATTGAGAATCGTACGCTCTCCCGAACGCACCGACATTCTACCGCTCAAGATCTACTCGGGTCGAATCTCACTGGAGAACCTCAGCTGGGAGCACCGAGCCTCCAGGAACACTTTCGCCATGAGTGATTGCAGAGCTTCTCACTGAAGGCTCTGCAAGGGTTTAAATCGCTTGAATTGCCTGAGAATTCCATTTTCGGTCGATGAATCTACGGCATCCACGGCACCCATGACTGTTGAGCCATCGAGTGATGGCAAACGGTGAGTTTGGGTCGGTCAACTCCGAAAAGTCGAGTTAAATGAACAAGGGCAGCTGGCCGACAGCTCCGGTGACGCAGCTTTGGATGTCACCCAACTGGCATCGAGAAACTTACGACGTGGTCATTGCGTGGGCCGACAGCGAGTCCAGCTGTGGCGGTGCCCGACATATCTTGGGGCTGGCTGGGCCGAGACGAGATGCGAGAATGCCTGCTCGAGAGGCGGCCGAGTGGCTTTGCATGCTAGCCAGGACGACGCTCTGCGTGGGTATCATTCTCCGATGTTCCAACGGGCCCTCAATCGGGCGGAGAAAATCTATATGCGACTATTGATCTAAGGTGAGCTGGATATCCAAGATGGTCCAAGATGACAAGATCCATTCCGCAGCCGAGTGATGTAAATTGCTCGAGTTGAGCAAAGTAGTTCATCCTAGTCGATAGATTGCCTGCTGGTATCGATGAGCTGCATTCACCGTCAGGTTCAACGATGCTTGAGGATATATTGCAAGAGCAATCTGCTTTCTCTTCCCCTTTCTTCAATTCCAGGGCTTTCGTCATCAGCGCGGTCGGGACACGTCCGTGGGAGCTACAGGCAGGCTGCAGGCCCGAGTGCATCGTACTGCATTCTGGGCGACGGCGGGAAAAGGCGGGTAGGCATATGGAACGAGATCGCGCGTCAATTCGATCATCTCGCAGGGGCGCCGCGGCAGAATTGTCAAGAGATCGCTGCAGTGCCGAACGGCCGGGATGCAGCAAGTTGAGCTGAGGATGAGGCCACCGGAAGTCGATGGCAATTCGCTTCACCGCCTGTCGCAATTGACCAAGGCGCCAAATGGGCAAAGCAAAACCGTTGCTTTTTGGGGGGGGGTCGTGTTTCTTCACCTTTTTACCAAAAGCAGAGCGGTTCGAGCGTTCGGCAGCGGTGGACGGGGAAAAAAGAATTGGGGGTCGAGGGAAAACCCCGCTCGGGTAGGTGAGACACAGTTCGCTCAAGTCGTTCATCATGGCCTGACCATCTGCAGATTGAGGTAACAACCAAATGCAGGCATCCATGCCCACAATCAACCGCTGATACCACGGCACCCAGGGCGGCATGCAAGTGGCAGGAGAACCGACTGAGCCTTGCAAATCAGTCGGGTTACGCGGCATGGAGACCGAGAAAACGAGATGTGGGTGATTTAACTGTTTTGGTTGTTTGTTCGTTCGTTCGTTGCTGTTCTCTTCTATGAGATATCTAATGCATCCTCTACATATCTCTAGAGCCTGATGTGGTATCAATCCCCCCTCTCACATGTGAGGTCTCTCTCCCTTTCGCTGTGTTCATCTAAATGACCGCGTAATGAGACAACCGCCCCCGTGCTTCCCGACCGTGCTCCATGATTGAGCTTACTTGGTGTTGTTGAAGCGTTCAATGCCGTTCCTGATGCGCTTGTCGAGGCCCTTGGCCATCTTCTCGAGGGGTAGCCTGTCGTCGATACGCTTGACCATGCGAGAGACGGGGGGCTCAACGCGCTTGATGCCTCGCTCGGCAGCTGGGCTGAAGTATGAGACGTTGCGCTCCCAGCGAGATGCCCACTTTGTTGTCTGCATAGCGAGACGCTGCTCGGCACCAGGAAGCATGAGGTAGATGGGCAAGAAGGCGCCGACGGTAGCTACACCGTAGCAAATGGTCTCGGTGGACTTGGCAGCGGGGATGCGAGGAGCCATTTTGATGTCTGAGATACTATGGCTGTCAGTAACAAGCCAGAGGAACCACAGGTGACTTGTGACGAAATGCACGTAGGTGGTGAATAGGAGTCGCAAGAAGGGTGAAGTTGGAATGAGGTGTATGTTGATGAAGAGCCAAGTATTTTGTACCTTTTGGGTCTGGAGACTTGAGTTGTAGAGCGGTATGCCGAAAGTTTACGGCTAGCGGACTTGGTTGTGTTGTAAGTCTTAGTGAGGTCGAGAACTAGTCGTTGTGTCTCTAGCTTGATAGCTCAAGTGGTACGATGGACTCGGTGGGTAAGGATGAGATGGTTCGATGGACGAAGAAAAAGGCCAGAACCACACACATAACCACGGACGAAAAGGCAGACGGCGTCGTCTTTAAAGGAATCTCAAGTTCAGGGGCAGCGCCTCGACATCTGTCCGTCTTGAGCGTGCGGGGTAAGACAGATCATCACGCGGACCAGCCAGCCATACGTCGCAGAGACGAGGGGAAGGGGACAGGCGGGAAGCAAAGCGAGGCGAGACGGGGGAGACCAAGCAGGAACACGGACGAGGACCCCCAATTTGCTTCTGTTTGTTCGTCTGGCGTCTTGTGCGGCGAGGGTGTGAAGTAGGCCAACCGCCAGGTGCAACGCTACGAGCCGGATGGTGGGCAGACCAGTGACGCAAGCGTGGCATGGTTGGCGTACAATGGACAGCTTTATTGTCGACAGGCCTGCCGCCGCTCGAGGGGCGGTGGTCCAGCGAACATGCCATCTCTGGACTGTCGAGATCCGACCATAGCACTGAATTTCTCGTTCGAGTCCCCCGAGTCAACGACTCCTCTCTCTGGTGTCGAGCGATGAGAAGTGGAGATGGATGAGAATGAAAGGGATGGGCGTGTTTCCCCAAAGCAAAAAAGGGGGTTAGAGTTGTGAATTGTGCAGGCAGCATGAGGCCACCCCGCACGAACCATCAGGGTAATGCCATGTTCACAATCCAGCACACCCTTAACAACGACACTGCCATCGCTGGCAAACAATTCCTCGCTGCATGAATAACTGACCTTTCCTCAGGTGTCGGTGTGCTGAGGTGAGGGAGAGACACACACCGATCTCTCAGAGACACAGCGACTGTGGGGCAATTGAGGGACGAGGACCCGCCTGGACCCACTTCCCCAGACGCTGTACGCTGTAAACCCGGGGAAAAACGGCGCTAACGGTCCAAGGCGCACAGGACCCCCAGCACGCCCCTCAGTGGTCCCGATACCCGCGCCCGCATCACACAACAGAATGGTCCACTGCAGTTATCAGTGGCGACGGGAGCAGCATTTGATGGTCTGCGTTAAAATGGTAGCGAAAATTGGAGATGATGTAGAGAAGGCTCTGAAAAATGTCAGTTTTTGTTCTCGAATTATACTAAGTGACACCAAAGTGACACTGCGGGGTTGAGGCACACACGAAAGCGACACTGAATAATGCTCAACCTCCCCAGCATCACTGGGAGACGGTACTTGCGGAAATGTACCCCGTGGTGGGACTGGGTTCACGCCGGTACCTCCGGGAAGGTAGCTCTTGTTGGATCGTCCCGAATTGAGTCAAGCGGCACAATCGTAGCCCCTCACCCAAATCCCTCTCCCCAGCCGTGCTGTCGTGGCGTGCCCGGCACCCGGGGGGGCAAAGCTCCGCTCACGATGCCCCAAAAGGCTTGGAAGACGGGACGCGTTGCGCTCGTTTGTCACACATTTTGATGTGGAGTTTCTGATGCCCAGAGTGCCAAACTGTCAAATGTGGTGTCTCGCCACCACTACTCTACGATAAGAGCCTCTCTCCAATCAAATTCACGCCTTTCGACAGAACCATCTTGGCAAAAACATTTCAACCTCGAACTCCGATCCCATCTAAAAGGTGTTGTGCGCGGAAATTGCTAGCAAACAAGTACAAGCCTCACGGCAGCTCAGCCAATCTTCCCGTTCGTCTTGCCGCGCAATTCTAGGACCAGCCTCGAAGTCAGCTGCCGCCTCAGTCGATTCCAACTAGAGAAACATCGCTCAGTTGTATTCCCGAGCTTTTTCACAGGGTATACAGCAACAAATCGCATCCACTCCTCGCCCGTAACAGGCTCGCCATCTAGATAACCGTCGACGGCACGCAGATGGTACCTCCGATCTGCAGCTTGTCGCAGTTCAGTCCGTTGTTCGCCTTGACCAGCTCCTCCACGCTCATCTTGTGCTCTTCCGCGATGGCCCAGCACGTATCGCCCTTGTGGATCTTGTAAGGCACCGCCTGCCCGCCGCACTCCGGCAGCTCTTCTGTAGGAGTCCGGTAGAGCCACCACGTAAGCAGCATCAGGAATAGTCCGATGATGAGGAAGAAGTTGAGCAGCGGCTGCCAGCCCTGTCGCCAGTTCCGCCTCTCTTCTTCCCACAGCTGGTGCCTGGTGGCGGGGTCTATCGCGGGTGCCGACCGGCCTCCGCCAGAGACTTGGGTCAAGTGGCCGTACTCGTTGCCAGGTGCGCCCTCCCAGTAGCTTCCGTCCAAATCGCGGTACGTGTATGTCTGGGTATCGGCGTCGTAGCCCACTCTTTGCATGCCCTCGGGCAGCCTTTCATCGTCCGAATCGTAGCGTGAGAAGCGGGACATGTTTGGATCGTTCGGAAGAGTCGGAAGCGATTGAGAATGAGTGAGAACGACAGAGAATTGATTGTCAAAGAGATTGTGTGGTCTGGATTGGAATGAAATAGCAGCGTAACAATGTCAGCTCGTTGTTGGAGGGAGCATTGGGTGACGCCCGTGGCTGACTGATCCAGGGGCCCATGGGCTGAGCGCTTTGGGGCTGTGCTTGTATCCGATCCTACGTCATAGCTGCTTATGTCATCAACCTCCGAAGTGGGGCCATGCCGGACGGCGGAGTGATGTGGGGACTGGACACCGGCCCGGAACTCTCTGTGATTGCTGGAGAAACTTGGGCCGAGCCGCGAGCGCCGGCTAACATCCCGCGAGCTGTCGAGTGCAGTTGCGGGCAGGAATCAGAAGGCTTTCTTTCCATTAGGTGCCTCAATGTTGACAGCTTCTCCCGTCGACTGGAACATCAAATTTCTGCTTTTTGCGCCATCATGGCCCCGCCAGAAGATGCAGCCGTCTTCACCAATCCCATCATACCGGGCTTCAACCCAGACCCGACCATCTGCGTCGTTCCCGCGACAGACAACAGCCCGGTGACATTTTTCCTGTCCACCTCGACCTTCGAGTACTTCCCCGGCTGCGCGATATACACGTCCACGGACCTCATTAACTGGAACCTAATTGGCCATGCTCTCACGCGGCGAAGTCAGATCGAGATGCGAACCATTGAGCCTGGCGCGGGTAGCTGGGCCAGTACGTTACGATACCGAGCTGAAGAGAAGCGGTGGTACCTTGCGAACGGATTGTTTCAGAGGTATCGACCCTCGACCGACGTGAGGCTCTCGCTAGCTAGTATTATTGTCAGAAGTTTGCTTATGCGATGACCCCAGGAACGGATTTTCCCACGCGGATTCTACGTGTGGACGGATAACATCTGGGACGAGAATTCCTGGTCAGACCCCGTCTACTTTGACAATCCTGGTTTCGACCAAGACGTAAGTGAGATTCCACAAAGTATCCGCTCTGTTACTGAATGAAAGACTAGTTGTTCTGGGATGACGACGGTAAAGTCTATCTCTCGACGACGGTCCGCATGGGGAAACGCACACCGGGATTGAAGTTGAAAGACTTCGCCATCCATATCTCGGAGATCGACATCAAGACCGGGAGGACTCTAACACCTCCGCAAGTTATCCGAGAATCCCCCCATGGCATCGCCGAGGGATCGCACATCATTCGAAGGGGCAAGTACTACTACCTTTTCACTGCCGAGGGCGGCACGGAAGCAGGCCACCAAGAATGGGTCCTCAGAAGCGAGAATGGCCCATACGGTCCATGGGAGTCTCAAGGGAAGGCATTGTGGTACAACGGTCCCGATGAGGAGGTACAGCGTACCGGGCATTGTGACGTCTTCGAGGACGGGCATGGCAGATGGTGGGCCGTGATGCTGGGTGTTCGTCCCGCCAAGTCTGAGGGCTGGTACATCGAGCCCCAGATGGGGCGCGAAACGTTTCTGGTCCGAGTCGATTGGGCAGATGACTGGCCCATCTTCAACCAGGGCCGAAACATCACCCTTCAAACAGTCGGAAGGGAGCCTGTACCAAAGGCATCCGTTACAGATGCAGACGGATTCAAATGGAAAGCAGACTTGACTCGCTCGTCTCTCGAGATCGGCTGGTATCATAAGAGTATGTGACCTCTACCAGGAAAACTAAAGAACTCGCGACTGACGAAGAAAGACACGCCACTTAAGCCTTGTCACAGCCTCACCGAGCGTCCCGGCTATCTGAGGCTGTACGGGAATTGCTACGACCTCAATAGCCCGGAGTCTCCGGCGATGTTGTTGAGGAAGCAGTCGTCCTATCACGAAAGCTTCAAGGCAAAAATGCTCTTCAAGCCAAGCCGGGCAGGTTATGAGTCTGGATTCACCGTATGGTGGAGTCAGTACTCTTTTGCTTCAATAGGAATCGCCGCAGTGCAGCGGGAAGACGGATCTCTCATTCAGACCATTGTCACGAGAGAGCCTACGGGCAAGATCAATGGATCAAAGGTGAGGCTTCCCTAACCTATGACAGTCGCGAGTTGTGCCTAACAAATCAAGGTCTCCTACCCGCTCTTGGAACCTGAGGCTCTCAGTGGGCCAGCTCTGGACTTGGACCAAGAAGTGCAGTTGGCCATCATCGCGCACCCAACCAGTTACGAGATGAGTCTCACCGTCGGAGATGAGAAAGTTGAGACCTCGTTCACGTCGGATGCTTTGACGATATATCCACCTGTAGGGGGCGCCTTTTGCGGAGTCATGTTCGGTGTTTACTCGTTCGCTCGGAGCGAACCGGTTCTGGACCCTTCTGACTTCACAGACATAGCGATCTCGCAGACTAGAGAGGACTGACATCGAGTGCCGGGTCTTCGACATGGTCCATAGTTGCAGCGCATTTCATCGTGACGCTGCTCAAGCTATCAAACCTTCATTCCTGGGACATATCGTCTTCGTTCTTTCGTATAGGCAGGCTGTGGTTGTGACACAATAACTATTAGTCATTAGTCATTCATGCGCATCTAAACTTGCGTATCTTGCTTGACAAATTCAATAACCTGAACTAATGCTTCGGCGTCACCGGCGACAGCTCCTGGTTTGGGCAATTTCTCTTTCCGGACAACCGCCCTAAATAGTCCGACGGATGGTAACTTCGAACTCCAATACTGCAGACTTCATCCGTGTGTCGCGAGCCGCTCCCGTTACTCGGACGAAAGTTGAGGCAGTCTGCTTGAATGCTGCCTACACTCACATGTATGATGTGCACTTTCACCCGAGGAAACTGCAGCTCAAGCGCAACGACACTTCATCACTCTCTTGATTTAATTCACCTGGCGGGTCAAGTCCCGATATCCTCTCGAGCAAACCGATTCTAATATGGCATCATTCATCAAATCGGAGCATTACGAGACCTACCCGGGTGTGTCCCCCACCTTGCTCCGGGATGAGTTCACCGGCAAGACGGTCTTGCTTACTGGGGGCGGATCTGAAATCGGAACGAGCATGGCTCGCTCTTTCGCCGAGGCCAACGTCGCCAAACTCATTCTCACAGGCCGGACACAGTCCACTCTGAAAGAGACCTCCACAAACCTCCGCGCCGAATTCCCGGAGCTGCAGGTCTCATATCACATCGCAAGCGTGTCATCTCCCGAAGAAGTCGCGGCTGTTTTCGACGCCATGGAAACCTCGCCCGACGTGCTGGTCAACAATGCCGGCTACTTGCCGGAGGTAGGCGGCTTCGTCGAGGCGGATCTGGAGGACTGGTGGCAGGCGTTCGAGACCAATGTCTTCGGGACCGCCATCGTGACGCAGGCCTTCCTACGGCACCGGAGGGCGAAGCATGCGCAGACCCCGGGGGCAATCGTAAACATCAGCACCAGGGCGGCGTACGAGACGCACTTGCCCGGTTTGAGCGGTTACGGGGCGAGCAAGGCCGCCGTCTTGAGGCTGGCTGAAATCATCACCGACGACGTGTCGGCGTCGGAAGCGAGGATAGTCTCGCTCCATCCGGGCGCGGTGAAATCAGCGATGCTCACGAAGTCGAAGCTGAAGCTACCGCCGACTGATGCGAAGCTCGCGGCGGACTTTGTAGTGTGGGCAGCTTCGGAGAGGGCGGCTTTCCTGAACGGGCGTTTCGTGTGGGTGAACTGGAACGTTGATGAGTTGGCGTCGTGGAAGGACGTGATCGTCGAGAAAGATTTGCTGAGAACCAGTATGAAAGAGTCCTAGACGACGCGTTGGGTTGTGTTTCCGTGCTTGAAGTGGTACCGTGGAAAAAGAGACGCACTGCACCGATTCTTAAATGCAGAATAATTTCGTGTTCATGTTGTTGAACTTGATGCAAGATCATCGGTCGTCTATGAAACGTAGGGTTCTGTAGCCGTGATAACACTCTAGATAGAATTCCTCGGCCTGTTGCATGCATGGGTCAGCCGTCTGATGATGCAGACTCGAGAAGGAGAACAAAAACGGGCCAACATGTAACCTGTGGCGCAAGCTGGCACTGCAGAATCGCAATCATCCTGGCAAACAGTTGCTCGCAAGTTTGAGAAGCAGCTTGTCGCTGACCTACACTGCAGGCCATGTTCGTCCGTTTAATTACCCAAAACTCCCCCGCATTGAATGCGCGAGCTAGCTACCATTATATCTCTTCAATACCAAAATTAGTATCATCATGTCTGGGGATTCTCAAGAAGGAACCCCTTCGGAAATTTCGCCAGAGACACAAGAGAAAATTCTTGACCACCTCCGTCCCCTCAAAGACGACAAGCTCTGCGACTACTGTCGCATATTTCAACGTGAAACCCCAATCGATATTGCAGAAGCAGTCAGGCGGACGTTGCTTGACTTGATTGAAAATATTTAAACTTGTCCGCATTGTTCTATCGTGTTTCGTTCTTTCGAGTCATCGGCGCATGCAACCTGCGAGGATAAGCAGACGGAAACCCCGAAGAGGCAACCCCTACCTCAAGACGATCTGAGTGAGGTAACGCTACTCAATGGCTTAATCAGTAATCACTACATTCCAAGCATGCTTGAGCATTGTATTGTATACCCTCTGTTTGGTCCTGCGTGGGGTCCTGTAGATCTGTATTCCGTTGATGGTGAGCGAAATGATGCCAGAACCTTGCCCCGATGCTGGAAGACGCCTTGCTATCTGGGAAGTCGTCTCCGCCTCTCCATGATTCTCTCAGGTTTCAACAGCTGATGAAGTGAGTGAGGGCAATGGAAACACTACCAAAGACGGCAATAAAGCTGAATGTCCCGACGAAGGTAGCCCTCCAGCCACCCGAGCACGAATTTCCGGATAGTAAGACTCTTCCGAATTTTCTCTTATGATTCTTTTTAACGAAGCTAGCTTTATTAGAATCATGGCGGCTGAACCTCAGGTGGCTCGTATCGTCCGGTATAATTATGGACTCTACGTGGGATGGCATTCGATGGTAGCTGAATGACTGCGACAATTAGCATTCAAGCTTTCTGAACCTGAGGGACTCCCACCTGACGCTGAGTCACCGCTGGGGAGATGGAAGGCTTCTGCAGCTAAATAAGCATACTAATCGGGCACTCAGGAATGGGTTTCCTATCGAGGCTCTACCGCGAACCTTCCAGGACACTTGCAGCGTTGCCCATCAGCTGACGACTTTCGTCGCGCCAACCTGGTCATGGTGTTCGGTTTCTGACGCCCTGGTCGAACCAAACGTAGAAGCTTTGAACTACGAACCGTTGGTTCGTTTACTGGAGATTCGAATGCATCCCGCAGGAGACGTTGCTTCGAAGCATTGCTGTGGCCTTCCGTTCGTGCATACATCTTGACACTCGTCGGGTTCTCGAGTAATTTTGGTCTAGAGCTAGCGCATCCTGGGATTGGCAAAGAGACGATTCAGATATGCTCCCAGGATAAGCTCGATGTTCCTTGCAAAGATGAGGTAGCAAAAGCAACAAACATACTCTGCATGCCGTTATGGGGGCAACCAAGCAAAAATGGCGATGTTGTTGGGCTATTGCTGGAGGCCCTCTTCAAGGGAAAGGAGCGGTACTGTGAAAGACGTGGTCTCTTTACCATCTCGGATTATGATGAAAAGGACAAATTCCGGGGTGCGTAACGAGACTTCGAGGTTTACTACCAGAATCAACCTGGGGGTTGGGAAGGAGAGCAACGGTTCCCAGGGAAGTGGTTTGACGATATCTACCAAAAGTAGATATCCCGAGACAGATATTTGGAAGGCACGAGGCTGAATACGCTCCTTCTTTCAAAGTACCAGCTCCTTCTGAGGCCTCGCATGGAACAAGCGAGAGCGGCCAACTCAGGCAGCAACGCGCCTTCTCTAACTCACTGCCAACGAAACATTTTCTTCAGCTGTCCCGAGAAGAAAATTCATTCTTCCAATCCCGTCCACGGAAACAAGACCAAAATAATCGACAGGCACCTCCAGCGACGCACAACATGAGCTCTTCCACGACCCCGATACGCAGCGGTAGAACTCCCAAATCCCGCGGAGGAAATCGCTCGCAGCCGTACGACATTGAATCAAGCCCAGCCTCCAAGAGAACGAATCTCCTCAGCACTTCGAAAAAGGGCAGTCCTCTTGCGAGCCGTTCCAACGATGTGGCCATCCCAATTCGTCGTCACATGACCAGTCAAAACGCCCACGAGGGCAGCCAAGGAATCCTGGAGCCAGCTTCCAAGAAGCAGCAAGCTCAGAAGCCTGGCAACGGATGGGACTTTTTCGTTGACCGCAAGTTGCCCAAGTTTCCCTTAGACATCCCCTTCGCCTGTCTTGGTGGCCAATGTCGCACATCACTAATTTTGAGTGACTAGGCTCGAACCCCACCGACCGGAAGAGACTCAGTGATTTTGATAATTACGTCCGAATCTTGGACACCTTCGGGTCCGAAGACAAGGCCTCAACAGAAACGGCCGTCTCAAAGAAAGCCACCTCCGATTCATCTGCGAAGCTGTCCTCCACCGGAAGATCGTACAACAAGACACCAACAGAGGAGACCTTCCATATCGCCCATTGGCGCGTAACCGGTGGCGACCTCACCGAGGAGAAGGTCTATCCAATTACAAGCCATGTCAGCAATCTATTCGCAGGCTCCGAGTTCGCCATGACGGCCACCGCAGGCGTCAAAAACACCGCCTCCGGGATCTTCCTGGCGGATGACAAGTCTTCACGCATCTACGATGTTGTCAAGTTGCAAGTCCGTGGAGGTTCAGTCACGCGTGCCTTGGTCCAGAAAGCGACTCGATACATCGAGTTACTGTGCGATGGCTCGCAAGTGACCTGTCGTACTGTCAATCCCAACCCTTCTCTGCCCAGCGACGCAGAAGATTGAGGACGCCAAGAGAACAGGTGATTGTGCCAAATGATTCCTTCGTAGCCATCAGCAGGACGTACTGGTTATGCTCGACATGAGGAGGTTGACGACTGGAACTGGGTAGAAGCATCGACGGAAGTTGCGAGGAGGCGAAATGAGCCAAAGGCTCTTAATGCGACTCGACGATAGTAGGCAAGGCTGTCAGGGCCTGAGAAAGATGTCGGTTGTGACGAGGACTCATGCAATAAATTCAGATACCCCAGACCGATAAGCCACCTCTCTGAGAAAGACTTTATGTATCATTCACGATCATGGTCTGGTACATTCATGAGATTTCACGCGGGGAAGTCACCTTTTCTGCATCTAGTATATTTGTATCGCTGGTTTCTTCTGATAGTGGCCAAAGTCGTAAAAGCCTCGCTCAAATCTTAGAAGGGGTGCCAGGCAAGCTCCATTATTGCTTCGGTCCTCAAGCAATCTAATGCAAGTAAACCCTGTTTTTCACCTCTCAAACAGCTGACCTAGGATCCAACTAATGTCCATGTGTTGCAGCCGTGAGCATGCTATGGCGATAGACCCTCTGGTTGACCCAATATTCCATGCTCGTTTGGCGTCAAAACCCCCATTTCAAGAGCAAAGCCGTGATGCCGAGTCGCAGCACTGATCTATACCTAATTCCAGTCTCACTGCTTTCCTTTTGCGGCTACGACGATTCCTCTGCGTACTCGTTGGCCGTTTCTCGCTAGCCGATTGCTGCATACGATGGCCTAGATCTACTGGGAGTTTGTGGCTCCTTCTTGACCAGGCCGAAGATATAACTCGATGCAGCTCCAACTTCCTTCTTGATTGGCATCGAAGTGAATATTCTACCTCCTAGTTGCGAGGCAGACCCAAAGATGCTTCGAGGGGGGCCTGTTGCAGGCTGAGTGATGCGTGAGGTAATCTGCTCAATTATCACAAACAGGGTATGGTGCAGAGCGAAAGAGTTAGTATAGATAGGTGCAAAATTAGAATATTCATTCTTCTCTAGCCCTCTAGTCTATTATATAAAGGTATATAAAAGCTAGAGGGCTTATCTAAGGAGCTACCTAGTACCCCCTATCTATAGACTTCCCTAGGATAGCCTATTACCTGAGGTACTACTTAGTATTCCCCTTCTATAGACTCCTAGGATAGCTTATTATCTAAGGCGCTACTTAGTATCCCCTTTCTATAGACTCCTATAGGGTAATCTAATAAGTCCTTTTCCTTATAATCTTATCCTAGCTTATAATATAATCCCCCTTCTCTAAACTAGTCTATCCTTAGATTAAGCTACTCTATAGTTATCTAGAGGATACTTAGTGCCTACTTATAAATCTTCTTAGTTCCTAGTTCCTATAGTTTTAGAATTTAGTATCCCTAGCTCTAGCTATATAACTCTTCCTTAGATAGCTAGGTAGCTTAGAGGAGTAGTTAGCTAGTAATAGGGTATCTTATCCTCTACCCTAGCTACTCTCATAGCTCTATACCCAGGTATTAAGGGATATACTTAGAGAAGCTTAGAGGAGTAGTTAGCTAGTGGTGAGGTACCTATCCTCTACCCTAGCTATTCTTATAGCTCTCTATATAAAAGGTACTCAGAGGAGCTCAGAGGAGTAGTTAGCTAGTAATAATCTAGCTACTCTTATAGCTCTCTATCTAAAGGTCTAGGACTACCTAGTAGTTATCTGGATACCTATAGCTAAATTCCCTTATAAGGGTTATTCCTTCTTTTATAGGGTTATACTAAAATATATTATTATTTAGGCTTATTTTTATTACTTTAAATTCGCTTTTTAAATTATTATTTTTCTACTTATTATTATATTTTTAATAGCTTTATAAGGGTAATAAAGGCATTCTCCCCCTAGGGGTAAAAGAGGTTATTGCTATACTATAGGGGGTTACTAGTAGTTATTTAGTAGTTATCTAATACCTCCCTATGCATAGTAGGGTTAAATAAAGCTAAATAATATAATAATCTAGGGATTATCTTCCTTTTAACCATATAAAAAGCTAACTTTAGTATTAAGTTAAAAAAGTATAAATATTATTTAAAATTTCGCTTAGCTTAAAATCCTTCCTCTTACTTCTTTAGATTTATAATACTAATAAGTTATTATTAGTCTCCCGCTCCCTTATTATTAACTTTATCTTAATTATTATATAATAAATCTATTATTATATCTTCTACTGCTAATAATGCTACTCCCTTCCCTGCTAATACGCTAGATACCTCCTATATCCTTATAATAAGTAAGCTCTAGGCATGCTCTTACTACTGCTACCTCTTAGCATAAGTAAAGTAGAAGCTACCTAAGGATAATATCCCTGAGATTAAGCTCCTCGCGAGCTTAATTATATATTTTAAGAGTAATAGTAAGCACCTAGTCCTTAGCTAGTATTTATCTAATACTTTGCTAGCTTTAGTTTTAGAATTTATTACTAATTTATATATTTTTAGATATTTTAGCTAAATATAAGTAGTATATTAAAATAAGTAATAGAAAAGCCTATATTAATATAAGTTTTACTTATTATTTTCTAGTCCTTAGCTACTAACTCTCTATAGCTTACTTATTATATAATAAGCGCTACTAATAAGCTTAAGCACCTTATAGATAAGGGTAGTTCTAAGCTTAGTATTCAGGCCTAGTATGCTAAGAATAAGGTAGGTTATCTAGTACTTTTCTAATACCTCTCTAATACTTTATTGCTAGTTTTTATTTATATTTAGGAGGAGATCCTCGCTACCTAGCTTATAGTTAAGAAAGCCCTCTAAGCTAAGAAAAATAATATCAATATTATGCCTAAGAAGTATAAAGCAAAGGAGGCTAAGATCTCTATAGAGATAGAGGACTACTAGGTAGCTACTTTAGAGGAGGCTACTACCTACTAATAGCACCTCTCTAAGGAGGCAGAAAAGTAGACTAAATTACTATATAAGTAGCATAAGGAGCTTTGCTATTATTATTTAGAGATAGAATAATTTGCTAAGTATTAGATAGAGGTATAGGAGTCCTAAGTTATATATACTCAGGAGTTGCTAGACTCCTATAATAAAGTTATAAGTCTATATAAGCCTTATTAATACCTCTCTAGTACTTATCTAGTTAATATTTCTAATATTTTTTAGAATTATAAGGTTATTACTACTAACTCTAGTAATAAGGATAATAGCTCTAATAAGATAGGTGCTAGCACCTAGTAGATTTAAAAATTTCAGGAGTGCCCCTAGTAAGCTGCTAATAATCTCTAGGTAGTATTTAGTTACCTTTAGGCATTTTCTCATCTTTTTTTATCTTATTAGTAGCCTTTAGGCGTTTTCTCGTTTTCTCACCTTATTAGAGGCCTTCGGGCTAGTAAATTCAAATACCTAGCTAGCATACCCTAATTCTAACTACCTACTAGTTACCTATTAAATTATATAGAGATCGTGATATTTCCGCTTATAATTAGGCTTTATAGTTATTTTATAAATCTATAGATATATTATATTATAGCTCCTATGAATTATCTAATTCGCTATAGCCCTTCTATTTAATAAGGTACTAATACTTTTATCTAGGGCCCCTATAGGTAATATTATAGTCTACTATATAGATATTATTATTATTATTATTAATTAGGATTTCTTATAGTAGGATAGCTAAGCTAAAAAAGGGTTCTAATTATATAAGCGCAAAAACATTATAAATCTAGTAGTTTTTATCTATATATAGTTTATATACTTATCCCCCGTTGATCACCTATTAGATCCTAAATAGGCCTAGATACTTATTAGAAAGTTTCTAGGAAGGCTGCCTTTGCCTAATATTTTTAGTCAAAAGTAATATAAGGTCTCCTATAGCTAAAATAATAGGGGTCCTCCTCTAATTATAGAACTTGCTATATATTTTATTATATTTATAAAACAAGTTAGTAATAGCTAACCTCTAGGTGAGTAGACCCTAAACTCTTTTATATACTACTAGGATTAAGACCTTTTGCTAGGGTTTAACGTTATTAGATCCACAGGGGGAATATCCGATTAGTAGTTCAGCAGGTAGTATCTTAGTAGCCTTATAATAGGAGTTATTATAAATAAATTAAGCTAGGTCGAGCTATATTACCTAATTATCCTAGTTGATATTATAGAAAGCTTATAAAAGTGCTTAATGCTCTGATTTTAGCATTCTATTTAGCTATTAGTCTAGGGGTAAAAAGCAGTACTAAGTTTCCTCCTAATAACTAGCAGCTAGTATACTTCAGCCTAAAAATTGCTAATAAATAGCAATCCTTAGTTAGATATAATAGCTTCTAGGAGCCTAAATATGAGGAAAACGTATTTAGTAATGTAAGGGATTAGGATTACGGCGCCGAAGATTAGGATTACAGCGCAGAAGATTAGGATTACGGCGCTGAGCCGGCGCCGGGCCTCCGCCGAAGTTTAACCGCATTAGTCAGCCGAGCCGAGCCGAGCCCTAAAAAGGGCTCCGCACGCACAAGTGGCTAGAAGGGCCAACTTGTCTTCTATAATATAACCAACCCCTACGTTACTACTGCTCTTTCCTTCCCTGGCCCGGCCTTTTGTAGGCTATAACCCTCACAAGTAAGTAGTATAGCTAACCTATTAGCTATAAGTAACTCCCTAGTAGGGATATATAGGGAGTATTTTATAAATTAGTTAATAATAATGAGAATACTATTATATAGCTTATTTCTTATTATAAGGGAGATTAGCAATTTAGTGATAAAGTTAATTAATATTTATTAAAAGGGCTAGGTAGGTATTAGTAGGGGTGTAAGTTTGCTATATAGGAGGTAATATCTTAGTTTTATATGCTACTACGTTATATATATCTTAATATATTTCTTTATATTACTCTTCTATAAGTTCTAGAAAAACGACTTCCTAATCCTCTTCAGTATCTTAATAACCCCCTAGCAACCTCTAGATAGTTAATTATAGAATGCTCTAAGGACTTTATTCTAAAATAGGTAGTTATTAGGACTATATAAGCCCTTATAGTATCTTAGGGTACTAGTATTATCTAATAACTACCTTATCCCTTATTATTCCTACTCCTTATTAATATAAAGGGGGTCTTTCTTTTAGGCTTCCTTAACTTAGTCCTAAAGCGAGGGTATAAGTTATTCTAGGGAGGTATTTAATAGTTAAGCACCTTATTATTGCTTAGTGCCTACCCTCTAGATAGTAGCTTAGTTGAAATATTATAGAAAGTCCTATAGGAGCGAGTCTCTAGCTTTATCACAGTCTTCCTACTAGCCTGGGGCTATAGTAGGGGTCGCTAAGACTGCGAGTGAAACAAGGAAAAGAGCAATATAAACGTGAATAATAATAAATAGTGCAATAAGTAATTATAGGTATATCGTAATATATTCTATAATAGCTGAGCCTTCTAAGCTTATCTACTAGAAGTCTCCTACTTAAAGGATAGGTATTAAGCCTAACTATAGTTATATAGAATACTACGTAATAGCTAACTATATTACTAAAAGGCGTGTGATATATACCCCCTTTTTAAAAAGCAATTATCCTAATTACTATTACTATCGATCTAGGATATATATGCTTAATATTCCCTTTTCTCCCTCTTTATATCCTAATCACTAGAAATTACTATAGTATTATTAATTAGTCGTTGCGCTAGCGGATAAGTATATTAAACTTAGATATCTGCTAGTGCTTAGCGGCGCTATTATTACTAGCGTTGCTTAATATAAGTTGCTTATTGCTAGTACGCTAGAGACCCTCGATTATAATATAGAGGTTTGCAATCTCAGCGCGAAGGCCTGCGATCTCCTTAGTCTTAATTATATTAATAGCTATGCGAATCTTATTAGCAACTACCTACTTAGATACGCTATTATTCTTAAGTTTAGCGAGACGCTCGCTAATAGCGTTAATATTAATAGTATCTATATTAGCTATATTAGTTTCTATAGTATCGAGGTGAGGAAGGATTTCCTATTAGATACTATTAATAATAGTATTAATATTACCCTTAGCTTTATTAGCGAGGTCCTTTGCGTTTTTAGCATCCTTATAGGCTAATAGGTCTATAGTAGTAATATTACTAATATTAATAAGCGGGGCGATAAAAGGAGGTTAATATAGTTTATTATAATGAGGTTACTAGCGATAATTCTATTAGTATAACTATAGGTATTATAAAAGTATATAGCGAGGACCTAGGCATAGCTAGGGAGAAGCTCGCTATAAGTATTATTATTAATATATATATTATATACTCGCTTAAGGATATCCTAGATATATCTAATATAGAGGTTAGAAGATATATTCTTAAAAGGCTCGATGCTATTAAGGATTTTCTCGATCTCCTTAATAAAGATAATATTAGAGTAATATAGAAAGGTGTTATTAATATAAGCTTTTGCCTCGTTAATCTACTAGCGCTAGGCTATAGGGCTAGGGCAGCCCTTCTTAGGAGTCTTGCGAGGGGTAGTAGCTGCGGTTTTAGCTAGGGTAGTCTCCTTAATATTAGTAGTAGTACTAGTAATAACATAGGCTAGCTTAGTAGCCTAGGTATTATTATTCTAAACGTTATTAGCGTTATTATTAATAACCTCCTCATATTAGGTCTTAGCGTCTATAGCGAAGAAGTTCTTCTTAGCTACCTATTTGCCCTTCTTATAGTCCTTATAGGACTTCTTCTTCTTAGTAGTAGACTTATAAGTCTTAACTAGAGTACTGAGGTTAATACTATAGTTACTAACTTAGTTATTACTACCTTAATTATTACTACTTTAGCGCAGGGAGATAGGGTTAAGCACCTCGTTATTCTAGGGGTTAGCACCCTTATCTTAGCTATTACTATTATTAGATAGGTGAGAGGATAGGACCTTATAGTTATTAGTAACTTCCTTGCCTTTAGAAGCTATTATTATAGTAGTATTAGTTAAGCTAGCGTTCGGGAGGCTATATTTAGTAGGTTAGGATAATATTATTGCTTATTATAAGAGGTCTATTAGGTAATAATTAGCATATAGGAGACAAATAAATAAATAAAAAGTATAGGTATACCTAAATAAAAGTAAGTAGGTATAGTAAATAAAAGGAAGGTATAGAAGGAAAAATTTTTTTTTTTATAATAGGGGTTAGTAAAGAAGGTATATAAAAGCTAGCACCCTCTGCTCCTTCTTATTTATTTCGATATAAAATAGAGAGATCGAGGAAAGAGTAATTAATAATAAAAATAGTAATAATAAAGGGAAGATTTATAATCCTAATATTAGTTTAAGGTATATATATTTATCCTATTAAAAGGATAAGAAAACTATTTAGTTATATATAAGGTATATGCCTTCTTATAGCTCTTTTAGTATCCTAGTCGAGGGGGAATTTAGCATTATACTTATTAATAATATTATTTATATTAGGTAATAAGGAGTCTCTTTATTCCTAGGTATTATCTTTTGCTATAAAGCCTTTCTATTAGATAAAGTATTTAATAGTAGGTTTATAACTCCTCTATAAGACTCTTTATTTAATAATATAATTAAGTTCCTACTCCTTACTACTATTAACCTTAATAGGCTTTAGTAGTAGAGTCTTATAGTTAAACGGGTCCTCTCCCTAGGCTAGCTTATATAGCTAGGCTATAGAGAGGATTAGGTGAACCTGCTAGTACTTAGGAATATCTACCTTATAGGCGAGAGGATTAATAATATATTTAATTTAGAAGGGTCCTATCTATCTAGAGGTCTATTTACTATTACTTTATCTTAGTAAGTAGAATCCTTTGCTAAGTTATATCTAGACTTTATCCCTTTCGTTAAAAGTTATATTAGTATAGTAGTTATTATATCTCTCCTTATGCGAGGCGTTTGCTATATTAATAAGTAGTAGTACCTCCTTCTAATATATCTCCCTAAGGATAGTAAGGCTCTTAGTTAGGGCGCTCGTTTATATAACTATATTGAGGATACTTTATAGCTTAAATCCGAGCATAACCTCATTTAGCGATTATCTAATTATAGTAAATAGGGAGTTATTAAGATTATACTATAGGGTAAGTAGTATATCAGTCTATAGGATATTAGGGGATTTAGATATATAGAACCGTATTGCGATCTTAGTAGTCTAGTTTATTCTTTCGCTCTACCTATCTATCTAGGGGTAGTATGCTATTAAGAGGAGGAGCCTAATATTAAGGGTGTTAAATATTACGTGCTATACTATAGAGATAAACTTAGGATCCTAGTTACTAATAATATAATATAGAATTCCCTAGTCTAAGAGGAAAAATACGTAGAGTAGGACTATTGCTTATTCTTTTGCTCTATAGGTTAAATATCCTGCGAGAAGGATTATCTTTTTTGAGAATTTATATATTACTATTGCTAATATATCTAACTCTAGGAAACCTAGCAGGGCATAGGGACTTCTATAGGATAGCACCTTAGGTATATTAGTAATAAAGTCTATAATAATAGTATTATAAGGGATATCTATAATAGGGATAGGTTATAGCTATCCTAGTAGCCTTTAGCGGTCGATTTAGTTCTCTTTATACTAGTTATAGTAAGCGATATATCGTTATATAAGCAACTTCTTATTGCAAAACTAAAAAGTCGATATTTCTGCTATTATATAGTCCGCGCTAAAGTAGTATTTTTCGTTATAACTAAGGCGGAGAATTGTAAGTATTAACTTATGCGGAATATAGAGTCTCTAAGTGCTATCTATAGCTATATAAAGGATAAGCCCTTCTAGCAATAGACTCTAAGGAGTTATTTAATAGCGTTTTAAAGCTCTTCTAGCAGCTCTAGTGCTATTTTCCTTAGTAATAGTATCGAATAGTAACTACTACTTACCTAGTTCCTTCTACTAGGATTAGAGTTATTTGAGAATTTTGCTATACCTCGTGTCGTTAGTATAGTTATCTATAATCTTAGCAATAAAGTCCTCTGAAATACTTATAGTTATCTCCCCTATTGCTCTATAGGCTTATAACTTCTTAGCTAACTAGTTAACTATATCTATAAATCCTGCGTTATCGTTATTATTATTGCTATAGGTTATTTCTGCGAGAACGTTGCTATCCTTAAACCTATTAGCTTATCCTAAGGCTATAAGCAATAGTAGGCGCGAGAGGGCGTCGGGGATAATATTAAGCTTCCCTAGTATATAGGTAATATTAAGGTTAAATTGCAATAGGTAGTTTATAGCGCTCGCAAGCTATAGGTTAGCCTTATTAAGGTCTATAGTCTATAGCGAGGTATATATAAGAATTCCCTTTATAGCTATATAATCTATGAGAATCTATATAGGGTGCTTATTCGATTGCACGAGCTTGCGGAGCTTCTTTATAGCCTATATTACTACTACTACCTCTGCTTCTATAGCAAAGTATCGTTTTTCTAAGGGTAATATAACCTTAGATAGAAAAAGCACTAGTTAGATATAGATTTATATAATATCTTTACTAGGTATATTAGTGCTATTCTATAGGATACTTAGTTAGAATACTATAAGCCTAAAGCCGCCTTTATAGGTATTAACCTTAAAAAATATAGGCTTATTTAGGTTATAATAGTATCTTATGACCTAGTTATAGAGATTCTCCTAGAGGGTATTCTATACCTCTTGCTCGCTTAGTATTAGCTTAAATAATACCTTTTAGACCCTCTTTATTCGAACTACTTTTAATAGACCGTTAGGAAGTATATTTTTATTATAGAGTTTTGCAATAAGACGGGTCTTTCTATCCTATAGTAGCGTTATAATAATATTATACTAGGGTATATTATATTATAACTATCTAGCTATTCCGAGGTATCTCTCAATATTATAGAGAGTTTTCAGGAAGTAGAGGTTCTTAAAGGCTGCAATCCTATCCTCTATTTATTTAATACTATTAATATTTATAATATAGCTAAGGAGTCTTACTTTAGGAAACCTTATAAAGGACTTCTTAGGTTTAATATAAAGGCGGTTATTCTCGAAGAGCTTAAGAATAATATCGATATACTAGAGATAGTCCTCGTTACTATTGCTAAAAATAATAATATCGTTAATATATACTCGAGCAAAGTATTAGTAGTTATATAAGAGGCAGTCTATAAAATGCTAGGCGTAGGCTAGCGAGTTCTTAAATCCTATAAGGATAACGTTAGAAACCTCGATGCTATAGGGACTTATTACTACTATCCTATTATAATATCTCAAGTAGATTAGCAGTTAGTAGAAGAACCTAGTAGCATTAAATATTATTATACGTTTCTTCCCTCTAAAGGTATTTATTATATTATCTTAGTTGGGAAGCGGGTATATATCCGGGATAGTAATTCAGTTAAGAGGGCGAAGGTTAATAATAACCCTGCCTTTTTTTATACTATTAATAACTTACTATATAACAAAGAGCGGATAGATAACTAGGATTAGCCTATTACCCTATACTATCTTGCTATTAGTATATATCTTGCTATAGATATTCTCAACGACCTCGAGGTCTTTAGCGCTAAGGGGGCAAGGCTTCACTATAGCCTTCTAGTTTTGCTACCCTTTAACGAGCTTAATATATATATATATTAGTCATCCGGCATAGGTATAATCCCCTTATTATAATAAACGTCTTAGTTATCGAGGATTTCCTTAAGTCTACTAGTAAAAACTATATCCTAATTATAGATCTCGACTCTATCCTTGCTATATATAACTAGGATATCTTTTAGCTTATATATTCTATAAGATAGAATATTATCCGCTTAACGAGGCGGTCCTAAGCTTGATTTAGTAAGCGGGGTTATAAACTACGCGCTATCCGCTATATTACTTATAGCCCTATTGAATTTATATTATAAGAACTAGTATAAGTCTAATTCTCCTCCTATAAGGGTGATAATATCTATGTAGTTAACGAGGTTAGTAGTCTCCTCTATTTCTATTAGAATAATATAGCTTAGCTACTATCCTCTTAGGATTATTATCAGCCTATCTATTATATTTCGCATAAGGATAAGCTTAGGGTTATCTACTATAACTATTATATTAACTACGCTAATATAACTAGATTAAAACTACTAAGTATTAGAGCTTTGCTAGCTTAACTTAGGGAGGTCGATAAAGCTAGTTATAATAAATACATTACTCTGCGGGGGAATAACTATAGTATAGGTATTATTAACTCGTCTAGTTACTAGGTGCTATCTCCTGAACTAGACTAGATATTATATTCCATATACTAAGCAGAACTTAACTATACCCTTATTAAAATCTATAACTAGCTTATAATCTTTATAGAATAGTATTCCTAATAGAAGATTCGCTCTAAGGGTATTTATAACTCTAGCTATAATAATAACGTAGCCGTTGATCTCTACGTTGCTAATAGTGCCTAGGATATAGAAGTCGAATATAACCTGCTCTATTACCTAAAAGGTTAAGTCTACTGCGTTTATCCTCTATAGTTCTATCGTTTGAAACGTAGGATTCTATATAAAGCGTAGTATCTAATTCCTATTAACTAGAGTTATTAAGGCGCTTATATTAATATAGACTTCCTCTAAGCTAGCTATATCGTTACTTTTTATATTAAGGTATAGATATATCTATTTAGCTAGTATTATTTATTTCACTAGTTTTACCTAGGCGTTGATAATTTAGTTTTTCTTAAGTAATACCTATATATTATTTGCTAGAGGAATTGCAACGAGACCTAAGAAATTTATTATATTATTAATATAATATATAGCTAAGTCTAGAACTAAAGCAGTTAGGGAGATTGCTAGTAGGCTTCTCGCTATAACTACGATATCCATTATCTAGCCCGCTATTTCCTCTTTGCGAGTTGCTCTAATAGGGCAGCTGAATCGTGGGGGACTTCTTATATATCTATTAGGATATAGCTGCTATCGACGAGGTTGTTGATATTATAGTTATTATTATAATCCTCCTATATATAATAAGCATCTAAGTCCGTCTAGCCTAGTCTATTATATTTTATATAATATTAAAAACCCGGGTTTCTCTATAGCTAGTTCTATAGGTAGCGATCTTTCTAGTTTTAATAGTTATTAGAGCGCTAGAAGCGTTACTAAGGTTAATAACGTTATTAGGGTTGCGGATTATTATAATCATCCCGTTAGAAGTCTTAGTTAGTCCGTCGTCCTTTATTATTAGTCTATATTATATTATTAGACTCTTCTAATATATAATTAATACTAGTTAGCGCCTAGAGTCTGCGGTAAACTGCCTTACGTTTTTTCTTAGCTATATTAAGGTAATCCTTAAGAGTATTACTAGCTATTAGTTTATCTAGGAATCGCTAAAGCTCTAGGTTAATTATATTATAGAAGATTATTAATAGCTAGCTAACTATAGATATTAATCCTATCTACGCTCTGCTGTATTTAAAATAGTTTTAAGTAAAGTTATAAATATCTCTATCTCCCTTAAGGTCTTCTATAGTAAACCTATATATAGTAATCTATTAGATAGACTCCTATTAGGTTAGTATAAAATATCTCCTAATAGTATTATATAGAGCGTAATATCTTATATAGAGGTAGTTCTATTATTTAATTAGCCCGAGTTAGTATTCCTACTAGCTAAGTACTTTTCCTTATAGTAGAGAGCTCTAATTCTATATAATCTCTAAGGCTATAGCTAGGCTAGTAGTTTTAGCATCTAGGCTAGAGATCTATAGATCTATCTCCTTATAGTATAGAATATCTTAGTTATAAAAGATAGGCTCTATGCTATACTTCTTATTAATATCTAGCTAAAAAATACTATACTATTAGATAAATCTACCTTCCTATTGAGTTCCTATAAGCTATAATATCCTAGTATTAGCCTCGAGCTAGCTAAATACCCGAAGGAGTAAAGCCTCGAGACCCTAGAATAGTAGCTCCGGGTAGGGCCCCTAGGATAATAGTAAAAATATTAGTAGTAGTACTAAATTCTATTAAGGTAGCTAGGTCCTCCCTATTAATATATCCTACTTTAGTAGACCTATAGTAGTATTATAAAGAATTTATAGTATTCTATAGATTTTTCGCTCTAATAGTCCTTTAATAATATCTTCTAGCGCTATAACTTATAGTTCAGGGTTTTTTCTGCTCCTATTATAAATATTATTTATTATAGCTCTTACTTTAATAGGAGGTCCTAGGGGTTCGATATCTAACTAGCTAGATTAGATAGGAGTTATAACTCTTTCGTCTCTCGGGAGTAGAAGGGTAATTCTCTCGCTAGCTCTATAAAGGCTTTCTTCTCTAGATAGGGGTATAAAAAGTGCTACTATTACTAGAGTATTCCTTATAGCTATAATTATATTAATAATACTAATTAATATAGTTATATAGTTATTAGGCTTAAGTATCTAGTAATAGTATAAATTAGCTTTCGCCTTCTAGCCTATATTAATAATATCTATATAGGGTATATAGTTATTATCCTATTTAAGAGAAGCGAGGTTCGCTATCTAGTTGCGAAATCGTTTGCTAAGGCTAAGGGTAAAGTTATAGTCCTTATAAGCTTGCTAGAAACTATAGAGCTTATAAGCCTCGTTATAGTATCTAATTCTAGTTATATCTCCTATATTATAATATTCCTCTATAAAAGAGGGATTATTATACTAATTTAATATTAAACTTAAATAGTTAGCTATATAAGTTAATAGTTAAGACCTCTATCTCTTTAACTTCTTTAACTTCCTTCCTTTTAGTATATAAATGCTTTTAAGAGGGGGTTTTGAGGTTAAGTCTAAGTCCTCTACCTTATTACGAGTTTTTATAGTATAAGGGAGGTCTTAGATAAGGAAAAAAGAATAGGTTATACTACTAGATATTATAGTCTTCCTACTAGCCTAAGGCTATAGTAGGGGTTGCTAAGACTGCGAGTGAAATAAGGAAAAGAGCAATATAAACGTGAATAATAATAAATAGTGCAATAGGTAATTATAGGTATATTATAATATATTCTATAATAGCTAAGCCTTCTAAGCTTATCTGCTAGAAGTCTCCTACTTAAAGGATAGGCGTTAAGCCCAACTGTAGTCACGTGGAATACCACGTGATAGCCGACTATATCACCAAAAGGCGTGTGACAAGCTTCCTCGATCTCTATATCCTTAGGGGTATAATTAGGTCTTTATAAGAGGCTATTAGCTAGGTTATAGTAACTAGGCTAGTACTCGATTTCAAAGTTAAATATTAATAGGTCCTATAGTAACTATGCCTAATAGCTGCTAAGTATCTTCTTATTAGCGAGGTACTACTAACCTAGGTAGTTAGTAATAAACTAGATATAGTGCTAAGAGTAAAGCAAGTAGTGCTACTACCTTATTACTACCTCCCTAATAGCTAGTAGCTCTACTTCTAGCGTGCTATACTATAGTTGCGCGCCTTTAAGCTTCTAAGATATAAATACTACTAGTCTCTATATATCACCCTCTAACTAGCTTAATATCGCTCCTATTATAAAGTCTAATCTATTAGTTTTAATATAAATTAGGAGCGTGGGGTTAAAGTATTATGAAATAGGTACCTCTATAAATAAAGCGCGGAGCTAATAGAAGGTAACTAGTACCTTACTAGTTATAACTAGTTATCTTTTAGTTATATTAGCAAGTTAGTTAATACGCAGGCTATAGATTTTAGAATAATTCTTAATAAATCTCCTATAAAACCCTATAAATCCTAGGAATTGCTAAATTTATTATATTATAATAAGTACTAGCTACTTAGTGATTGCCTAGACCCTCTCTTGTTCTATAGCAATCCTATCTACTAATACTATAAACCTGAGAAAGTCGATCTATTCCTTATGGAATTCATACTTATCAGGGTTCGCATAGAGGCTATTAGCTTCTAACTAGGTGAGTACCTGCCTTACTGCCTCTATATAGGAGTCTATATTATTAGTAAATATTAAGGTATTATCTAAATATATAATATAAATAATATTAACTAAGCTTATACGTAACTCGTTAATAAATATCTAGAAGGTAGCAGGTATATTAATAAGCCTAAATAGTATAATATAGTATTTATAATAACTATATTATATATAAAATACTATTTTCTACTTATCTCCCTCTTAGATCCTCACCTAGTAATAGGTATCTTTAAGGTTAAGCTTAGTAAAATACTTTACTTATAAGAGCTAATTAAGGATTTTATTAATTAAGGGGAGAGGGGTATAGTTCTTAGTAGTTACCTAGTTAAGCCCTTAGTAGTCTATATATAATCTTAAGTTACCCCCCTTCTTTAGGGTAAATAGGATTAGCACCCCTACTAGACTTATTAATAAGCAAATCTATCCCTTTTATAGGGCTTTATAGATATAATCCCTTAACTCCTCTAACTCCTTTTTAGCTAGTAGGTAGATCGGTCTAAATAGGGGCTTAGTCCTAGGCTCTAGGTTAATAAGATAGCTCCTAGTAGTCCTAAACTCTAGTATAGTTCCTACTAGGTTAATATTAAATACCTTTTTAAAATCCTAGTACTCTAGTAGGATATTAGTTTTAGTATTCTTAGTATCCTCAGGTTCTTAGGTATGCTCGTAGTAAGTAGTAGTTAATATCTAGTTAATATATAGTATACCTATAAGTACTACTCTTACTTCGTTTTTAATATACCTAAGCTCTTTTCTAGTTATAATAGGGCGAATAATCTTCTTATATAGGGGAAAGGTCTAGCCTAACTCCTTCTAATTAATATTAGAGCACTCTAATATATACTAAGGGATCTTTAGGATAGTATTATAGCTATTACTATTACTAATTCTAAAATTATATAAAACTATCCGCTAGATGCCTATACTATTAGTTATTTAGGTAACTAACTTCTATATGCTATAGTTAGGTCCCTTAGATACCTATATTCCCCTTATGGGTTTTAACGTATTAGCCTCTAGTTAGGTATTAGTTATAACCTTCTAGTCTATAATATTCTTATTAGCTCTATAATTAATAAGCATAGTACTAGTCTTCTAGCTACTTATAACCTAGACCTATATTATTATTTTAAAGTAATATAGCTAGTTACTATCCTACTAAACTACCTATATAGTTACCTAGTTCTCCTCTAGTTATTTGCTAAGGCAGGGTTTACTTTTATAGTAGGGGTAGTTATACTTCTTATAGTATAAGCACCTCAGGGAGATATAGCCTTTCCTATTATAACTATAATAGATAGTTTCCCTCCTAGTATCCTATAATAAGTCCTTAGTATGCTCCTAGTAGGTATTAGTATAGCTATAATCCCCCCCCTATAGCCTTAGTCTATTCCTCTAGATTAATAGTTTAGCCCTCTAGTTCTTATTCCTTATAGTTAGTTCTCTAGTCCCTTACTAGTAGCCTATATATTTATATATTAATTATAAGTTTAGTATTCCTAGCCCTTATATCAAGTTTAAGCTGCGATTTTAGTAATCTATTTGCTATAATATAGTATTAGAGCTTAGGGTCTAATCTAGCTACTATTGTCACACGCCTTTTGGTGATATAGTCGGCCATCACGTGGTATTCCACGTGACCATAGTTAGGCTTAACGCCTATCCTTTAAGTAGGAGACTTCTAGTAGATAAGCTTAGAAGGCTCGGCTATTATAGAATATATTACGATATACTTATAATTACCTATTATACTATTTATTATTATTTATATTTATATTGCTCTTTTCCTTATTTCACTTATAGTCTTAGCAACCCTTATTATAGCCCTAGGCTAGTAGGAAGACTATAATATCTAGTAGTATAACCTATTCTTTTTTCCTTATCTAAGACCTCCCTTATACTATAAAAACTTATAACAAAGTAGAGGACTCGGACTTAACCTCAAAACCCCCTCCTAAAAGTATTTATATATTAAAAGGAAGGAAGTTAAAGAAGTTAAAGAGATAGAGGTCTTAACTATTAACTTATATAGCTAACTATTTGAGTTTAATATTAAATTAGTATAGTAATCCCTCTCTTATAGAGGAATATTATAACGCAGGAGATATAGCTAGAATCGGATATTATAATAAGGCTTATAAGCTCTATAGTTTCTAGTAGGCTTATAAGGACTATAACTTTACCCTTAGCCTTAGTAAACGATTTCGCAACTAGATAGCGAACCTCGCCTCTCTTAAATAGGATAATAACTATATACCCTATATAATATCGTTAATATAGGCTAGAAAGCGAAAGCTGATTTATACTATTACTAGATACTCGAGCCTAATAACTATATAACTATATTAATTAGCGTTATTAACGTGATTATAGCTATAAGGGATATTCTAGTAATAGTAGCACTTTTTATACCCCTATCTAGAGAAGAAAGCCTTTATAGAGCTAGCGAGAGAATTACCCTTCTGCTCCTAAGAGATAAAAGAGTTATAACTCCTATCTAGTCTAGCTAGTTAAATATCGAACCCCTAGGACCTCCTATTAAAGCAAGAGCTATAGTAAATAATATTTATAGTAGGAGTAGAAAAAACCCTAAACTATAGGTTATAGCACTAGAAGATACTATTATAAGACTATTAGAGCGAAAAATCTATAGAATACTATAAATTCTTTATAATATTATTATAGGTCTATTAAAGTAAGATATAATAGTAGAGAGGACCTAGCTACCTTAGTAGAATTTAGCGCTACTACTAATATTTTTATTATTATCCTAAGGGCCCTACCTAGAGCTGCTATCCCAGGGTCTCGAGGCTTTACTCCTTTAGGTATTTAGCTAGCTCGAAGCTAATACTAGGGTGCTATAGCTTATAGGAACTTAATAAGAAGGTAGATTTATCTAATAATATAGTATTTTTTAGCTAGATATTAATAAGAAGTATAGTATAGAGCTCGTCTTTTATAACTAGGATATTCTATATTATAAGGAGATAGATCTATAGATCTCTAGCCTAGATACTAAAACTACTAGCTTAGCTATAGCTTTAGAGATTATATAGAATTAGAGCTCTCTATTATAAGAGAAAGTACTTAGCTAGTAGAAATACTAACTTAGGCTAATTAAATAATAAAACTACCTCTATATAGGATATTACGCCCTATATAATACTATTAGGAGATATTTTATACTAACCTAATAGGAGTCTATCTAATAGATCGCTATATATAGGTTTACTATAGAAGACCTTAAGGGAGATAGAGATATTTATAACTTTACTTAAAACTATTT
>JAOQIF010001020.1:0-30600 GCA_026260285.1 Colletotrichum sansevieriae
GATAATACTTAAAGAAGCTTCTAATAATAATACTATAGAAGCTACTAGGGAATAGCTTTATATTATTAGAGAATCTTTTTAATACTCTGCTCTCTTAGAGAAGGAATAGATTAGAAACTATTTAATAGTTATTAATAAGATAATAAATATCTCTATTACTTTTAAAGGAGATAGACCTCGCTTACTTATTCTTAAGCTAAGTTAAGCTATTTCTAATAATAATAATAGCAATAGTTCTACTAATAAGCACTCGTATAACTTATTAAGTACTTAGAAATAATAGCTCTTAAGTTAACTCTCTTACCTTAGCTACTCCTCTATACCCCCTATATCTTAGTAACTATCTAATATATCCTCAGATACTAGGTCTAGGACTTAATACTAGAAGCAAAGGAGGACTACCTAGTAATATTCCTATTATATCTCCTCTAGTTCTAATAGCGATTAAATTTAAGATTTTACTTACTTCTATATAACTTAGAATATGCTTTATATTTAAAATACTTATAGTAATCTTTTTATAGCTATCCTAGTTCTATTTATCTTCTAATATAAATAGTTTATAAATTTTATATTAACTATTATAAACTAATAGTTTATACTAAATATACCTTACTTTTAATAGGATCCTTAAGATTAATTTATAACTACTACCTATAGTTATTTATATATAGGTAGGCTACCTATAGGTAGGTTAACCCATAGGCTGCGTTACCTATGGGCTTTTAATATGGGCCAGACCTATGGGTAATTTGGGTACCCGTAGAGTACCCGTGGGTGATTTTGGGTACTACCCATTTTGGTACCCATGGGCTTTTTGCATCACTGCGTCCAAGTGTGGCTGAATTCTTCCGCAAACCACCATGGTTCTTGCGTAACCTCTATCCTGATTAGCGCAAGCAAGCTTTTAAAAGTATTTGGGGTTGGGGTCATGCCAAATAGCTTGTTTCGTTATAAATATACTATAACGTATTTTGCGGTCCATCTTGGAGAAATCGGAACCCTTTGTTGTTTCCAATGTTTCTCGCAGCATCAGGCTTGCTTGGCGATTTTCTTTTCTACATTAGCTGAGGGCAGGCACTCTAATATCTGCCGGGAACCATGATGAATGTGTAATGGAAGGAACCCAAAGGGAGAAGAAAATCTAGGCAAGTAATTCGGCAAAGTCTCCTGAACTTACGAGACAATATACTGACATTTATTGAGTTAGCGATTGAAGTGGTGGATTGCGTTCCATAAACATGTCGACGTCCTTTTTTTGAAACCATCAATATCGCGTCAAAAAGTCTGACCACATGTGGGATCAGTTGGAACCCGCATCTGTAAAACATCCTGCTAGGAAGTTGGACATAGACTCTCTCCTTGGTGATCAAGGTAACCGAGATTAATCGAACATGAAGATCGAAATTGAAATTGGAATAAGTTGAGTCTGAGGTTGATCATCGCCGCAGCTGTAGGATTCAAGCTGTTAGACGGATGATTGTTTGAAGACCTTCATGAGGAAGATGGGTCACGGAGCCATTCATGGCCCCAATGGAAGGCAATAAAATGCCAGACTATTCTACATGATTAAAAGCAGATGTAGATTCTGATGGAATTGGGTCACTTTTTGGGCACCTAATCTGGGTTGTGGCCGGACGTTCCTGCCCTTTGTAGTCCTTTGAGGGGCCTTCACAGTGATTAACTAAGTGTATCAAGGTGTGCTCTCTTTCAGTGACTGAGAATTGACTGCTATGAGTAATTTTTTCTCTCTTTCCTTTTAGCAAAAGAAACAAAACACACTATCATATTTATAATAATAGAATGGTTTACCTTGGCTTCTCACATGCCTGGTTGCCCCTTCCCGTTCTATTAACAACTCAACTGAAGCGAAACATAACCGCGACCTCACTAAACCAACCTCCTCTCACGCGCCTAATTACTTAAAGTTCACCAGAGGAGGCTTATATCACGCAAGAAATAACTCAAAAGAATCCTAAGTGTTACACCGAGCTCTTGCAGCTTCCTGCTATTGGTCTCCGCCTTTTCAGCTGGCGAGATGTGCACCTACATCTACACCTTCCACAAAGACTGCCACCACAAGCAGTACCAGAACACATTCAAATGCCTCTCGGCTAGAGGCAGCGCCCTCTGCCAGTCATCACGAAGCCTTACCCTCGGCCATACGATCCACCTTCCTGAAAAGCAACCGGAGCAAGTTCCCCATGCTTTGTGCGATGGCGATATCAAGAATGCGATTCGACCCGTCCCCGGCCGTTGCCATACCTGTATCCGCGAAGAAAAGGAGCTGAAGGATTTGCTTGGTAAGTAGCTTGGCTGCGCGGCGGGTGGGTGACACATCGGAGCTGACGACAGGTACAGATGATGCCCGGCGAGCTCGAGATGACACACTTACGGCGGCGGGAGTCCGTACCAGTGTTCTTGGTCTGCAGAAGCTCGTTGCCGCGACGAAGCCATTGGACTTGGATGATTAAGAGCGCGGCGTCAGTGCCTCGGGCGCATCATCGGGACTCGAACTTGAAATCATGCCGAGCGCTCGCTGTCGAGAAGACAGACAGACGGCTAGGAAAGTCAGAAAAAGTCAAGACCTACGAGGTATTGAGAGATTCAATCAAAACAACAAGCATCAAAAAGTATACAGCTAACACTGAATATGGGGAGACACTAGTTGGTTTTCAGGATGCAGGTTGACAGATGCGGATGGATGTCACTCGGACGAAGGACGCGGGGCATTCCACGTCTGGGCCGTGCTTTCGGAGCAGGGGTGGCCCCATAATTTCCATTTAGAGAGCCAGCTTTCCGGGCAGGTAGGGCCGTTGGACTGATAGGCAGGAGGATGCAAGTTGGAAGGAGGGGGATCAGCGGTCCATGCTTTTTCGGAACGCGGGTGGCTCTTTCCTGTCTTTATTGGCTGCCTCCCAGCCACTGCCCTTTTGAGCCTTCAGACCTGCCACCTTCTAGAGGGACACTAGTGAGACGTCAGAAGCGATGTTTGTTCTTCTGGAAAATATCGACTGGAATTTTGCATCGGACCTGATGGTGCAATGGTTCGTCGCATGGCCATGCCGTACCTTACCTAGTTCCCAGCACCACGTTCGGGCCAAGCATATTGGCATGCCCTGCTCTTGAATGGTGGGTGGCCAGCTGCAGCACCTGACGCATGGGGGACTAATGGAGCCATCTGCGGTAGCGAGCGCGGTCAAGCTGTTGATGTATGTAGGTACCCTACCCTGCTTCCGCATGAACGAGATGCCTCAAGCTTCATTTCAAGCTGAGTCGAGCTGAGTTGGCATGTTCATCCCGTCCAGTCCAGTTCATGCCCGCAGCCAATATGTGATTCAAAGGGCCCAATAGCTGCTGCGTGGATTCCTGGGGGCATTGACAACGTCTGGTAAGATGAACTCAATTGCAGGCTCGGCATTTGCAGGAGGATGAGGCCGGGTGCTTATACTACCTAGGTACTGCGTATAGAAACAGAGCAAGAGGCACCTCCCCTGCCATTCCACCCACTCCACGCGTGAGGTAGCGGATTGTATTATTGTAGTGCAGCACCTACCCCGACCTCACGTCGTAGCGATGGATCCTTCCCAATAATCGCCCTGCACCAACATGAACATGACCGACACCGACAGACGTTAGTTAGCCTCGCCCACCCCCATCTTGCCTGCCCCATCTACTCATCCACCCATACATCATACCCTTAACTGCCAAATCGCCAACTTCGCAGAATCACCATCTACATACTCTCCAAGTGCCATTGCTTCTTCTACTCTCGCTCCCTCATATCTCGGTTTCGTTGTCCATATCGCATGCGTAATCAATAATCGACACCCGCGCTATCGCTTGAAATGGCTAAAAAGGCGCGCCAGAGGATCAGCTACGGTATGTCTCCTCTAAACCGGCGCTTGTGCTGCTCGTAAGCGCCGCTCGTGTGCTGCCCGCGCTCCCGTCGCATGTCTCCCAAAGTCCACGACGCAACCCCGCACGTCCACGCGTTCGAGCGCATCAAGCAGCTGCAGTGCAGTCAGTCGCAGGACTGTGGTCTATGCAGTACTCCCAAGTCGTCTAGGCAAGCTTGCTAATCGGCACGTTGCCGCAGTCCTCGAGCTCCCGGCCGGTTCCCAGGGCGGTGGTCATAGACTCGGCGTAAATGGCCTCGCCGTCGACAAGGACAACGCCATCCTGTAAGATACCGCGACGCGACTTCCGAGATCCGAACCGTATACCTCCCGACAGTCACTGATAAGCCATCCTGGCGTATAGATACTCCGGCGCTCGCGATGGCTTCATCTGCGCATGGGACTTGAATCTCGATCTCAAGGCTGGCGCGCCCCAGCCCGAAAAGAAACCCAAGACCACCTTCCGCTCCCAGACCCAGGCGCACATGTCCTGGATCAATGACATTGTCCTCGCAAATAATAACTCCGCTGTCGTGACAGCCTCCAACGACTTGACCGTCAAGGTCTGGCGTCCACACTCCGAAACGAACAAAATTGCAGACAAGATTGGTGAACATGCCGACTACGTCAAATGCGTTGCAACGCCTCCAGGCGGGTCCGTAAACTGGGTCGCCTCGGGTGGCTTTGACCGCAAGATATACCTATGGGATCTGAACGGTGGTGGAAAGACGCTCGAGATCGACACTAAGGGCGACGAGGTTGCAGAGAAGGGCTCCATTTACGCCCTGAGTGTTGGCCACAACATTATGGCCAACGGCGGTCCCGAGTCTGTCGTGCGCCTTTGGGATCCCCGGTCTGGCAAGAGAGTAACCAAATTCGTTGGTCACACAGACAACGTCCGCGGCGTTCTATTGAATGAGGCAGGCGACAAAGTCCTAACTGCTAGTTCTGATCACACCATCAAGTTGTGGAGTGTCACTGCTGGACGTTGTATGTACACTTTTACCATGCACGAGGACAGTGTCTGGTCGTTGTTCTCGGACGACCCTGAATTAGGCACCTTCTACAGCAGTGACCGTTCCGGCTTCGTCGTCAAGACGGACGTGCGCGGAAGTCTCGAGGACCTGGACGAGGGTCTATCAGTCGCCGTCGCACATGAGTCTCACTCCATCAGCAAGGTCGTTGCGGCAGGTGACTACATCTGGACAGCAACGAACACTTCGTCTATCAATCGATGGTCTAATGTCGATACCGGCCCGCATTTGCAGCTTCCCGAGGCTTTTAGTAGGCAAAGAGCGGCTTCCACAGCTTCCAAGCCCAGGCAGCCATCGAACCCGCCTCCTGCCAATGCCCCGAAGAAAGAGATCTCGGCCAGATCGATTCTAAGAATCTCGAATACGGCAGCTTTCCCAATCCAGACCAACCCATCTCCTGAATCTCCTCCTGCTGTAGGAGCTAACATCCTTCAAGAAACAGAACCCATCCACCAGAACCCAGAGGAGACTATTGAGGGCCAGTTTGGTCTTGTGAAACACAAGCTTTTGAATGACAGAAGGAGAGTCTTGACCCTCGATACTGCCGGCGATGTTCTCCTGTGGGATCTCATCAAGGTAAGCGCATTGTACAGCGGGCGAGAATAATTCCTAACCAAAACAGTGCGAACCAATCAAGAGTTTTGGAAAAAGACACCTCGAAGACGTGGAGCCGGAGATCAACACCACTGAAGCAGTAGCGCCCTGGTGCTCCATTGATATCAGCTCGGGTAGTCTTACGGTGGTGCTTGAGCCATTCAACTGCTTTGATGCCGAGATGTACGCAGACGAATTGACGTTGGAAGAGCCTATTGATTTCAGGGAAGATCAAAGAAGTAAGATAACCCCCCACCATGGTATCCAATGAATAGAAACTGACTTTCCAGTCAACCTTGGCAAATGGGTACTTCGATATCTGTTTGCTGGCTTGATTGACGAGGAGATCAAGCGGGACGCGGCGTATCGCCAGGCTCTCAACCAGGTGGTAGAACGTAGAGTAGCAGCGAGCCGTGCCAACCCGCCGTCTTCGATAACCATTCCGACCGGTTCCACAGAGTGGGACGAGAATACGGGCACTCCTCGAGCGGATGGCACACAGTATCCAATGACTCCTGGCTTGGCTATTGGCCTTGCAACGCCAGGTCCTGGTGGGAAACTTCAGGATGTGCCTGAGGGTGTTGCGACCCCAGGCAGCCCGATCGACAACAAGCCTTCTCAATTCGGCCGCCCGTCAACAGACAAGGAAGATTACTTCACTAGCGCCATCGGGCCTATCGAGGGCGCGTCGAAGCCTACTGCTGCGCCAGCAACTCCTGCAACTGAACAACCACCGGCAGCTGATGCGAAGTCTAACGCAGATTCGAAAGAGAAGGAAAAAGACAAGGACAAGGATAAAGACAAAGACAAGGAGCTGGCCAACGGAAAGTCGCCTAGCACCCCCTTTGGAAAGAAATTCCGCATGGGCATGGGCATGTCATTTGGCAGCAAGAAGATGGGACGATCTGCCTCCACAACCGCGCCTGAGAAGCCTGCGGTTGTTGACGAGAAGGCGGAAGAATCCGAGGCATCGTCAACGCACGAGAAGGAGGTCGATGACAGTTTCTTGGGCGCAATCCAGAGGATACGCAATGACTACGACAGGTCGCTGACCGAGAACCCGGAGAAGACAATCGAGACGAAGATCACGCCCAGTCTGCCTAACGACACACCAGTTCTAAAGCTGCCTCCTGGGACTAAAGTCGTCCTCCAAGAGGAGACGTCTGGTGGTAGCGCAAACATTTACCAAGGGACCGTAGATACCGTAGGCCAGGGTGCTGATATCATTGAGCAGCGCGGTCCTATGTGGTTGGGCGAAGTCTTGCTCCAAAATCAAATCCCCCAGAAGGAGCCCGTAAAGGTGTCTTTCGTGCTGCAGCCGTGGCAGAACAGCCTGCCAGACATCGCGACGACGGATGGCAACAATCGATTGAATGCCAACAGGATGCTCCGTGTCAAGAAAATCCTGGCTTACGTTGCCGAGCGTATCGAGGCTCCTGTTGAAAATCCAAAGCCGGACGCTTTGTTGCCGCACGAGTATTTAGAGCTCTACTGTAATGACCAGGTAAGTGTTTTCCGTCTGCCACTTGGAATTTCGACTAACAATCCCAGCTGTTACCCATCACCATGACCCTCGCGACCCTTCGGGCTCACATTTGGAAGGGCGGAAATGATGTCCAACTGTATTATAAGGCGAACGGCCGCAGGGAGATCTCGAACCCGCCACCTCAGCCAGCAGCCCCTGAACCCGAGTCCGCTCCATCTCAAGGCACCAGCACACCCCCATACCCTACAGCATAACGGAGTAGACATTTACGAAGAGGATATGTAGAAGCTTGATGTTCGTTCACGCATAAGCAGACCCCGGCGTTTCTATACTTTCTATCAGCACGGGTATCATGGCGTTTCTAGTAATGTACATAGCGGAAAATTTGTCAAGCGTGGTCGACTCAACCATATGCTTGATCATATTATACAGAGCAGGAGGCATTTTAAGTAGCTTCCAATGCACATGTTTCCGTCGCTTTCGATCAACACAAACGCGTAGCGTTAATGGTAACTAGCCCTCGACCCGGCCTTATAACACAGCCCCGGTGAGCGTATTCGCCGCAAACTGGTAACTTCCCAAGAAAATGGCGCCTCCGATGCTAATCCACATGACTCTTGGCCCGATACCCGCAAAGAAGGGTCGGACGCCATGTTCCTTGTAGATGTCCTTCAGCACATCCGCAACATTAACCTTCTGCTTGCTCAGCATAACCCTCGTTTTCAGCACATCCAACGGCGTCGTAATGCCCGCAGCAGCTGCACCTGCGACACTTCCGTACAATGCACTCTCGACCGCAGAAACTTCGTACTCCGTTTGCGGCGCGTTCAGCTTCCAGTTCTTGTTCTGCTTCCTCTCCCTACCCCACCTCTTCAACCTCTCCCACAACGGGAACTGAATGATGGTGAAGGGCACCTCGCGAAGCACCGTGATACTCCATCCTCGGTACAATTCCCTCCACACACCACCCAGTCCCACGGTGGAATACTGGCTCAGGATCCCGCGCAACGCAGCCGCAGAGGACCCCCCGTGCTGTCCCGCCTGCGCGCGCTGCTTGATGACCTCCGTCGGCACCCTCACAGCGCACGCCGCAACCTCGCCCAGCGACGCCGCGAGCATGTGGCTCAGCGGGTCGACCCACCTCTTGTTCCTGCCGTCCGCCGAGACGAGGCGTTGCGCGATCAGAGATTTTGTGCCCTCGTACGTGCAGAAGAAGAAGGCCGCGCCGGGCGCGGAGCCGACGAGCGCGGAGCCGATGCCCCGGTAGATTCCCGTGAAGCCGCCTGAGGGGAAGAAGCCGGCGGAGGACTGAAGGCGGGTTTTGAGGGTGTCGAGAGGAAAGAGGGAGAGGTCGACTGTTGTTCCGGCCAGCGCTCCGGCGAGGAGGGCCGCTGTGAAGGGGGGGTTTGTGGAGGACATTTTCTTTTATGGGGGCGGCGGTTTGGGCGTTTTTCTCGGTGTGGTGTCGCGTGCGATGCGCTCGAGGCAGTTTGGTCGCAGGTCGCGGTAGCAAATGAGATTTGGAAGGGGAGAATGTGTAAGAAGGCCCGAGGCCTTTTTGTCACGACCGCAGCGGGACCATCTCCGGGTGGGAAGGGCTTGGCTGCGAGAGAGACGTTCAGGTCGCGATGTCCTTCGTCAGTGAGATATCGGAGCTCGATCGGTCGCCGCGGGCCCTGTACGTTTAAAAAAGAAGAAAAAAAAGTGGCAGCAGGGGTCCGCTCTCTGTCGGGGCGCTCTGTCGACCTCCGCCAGAAGAACCCCCCCAGCTCCCCGCTAACTAGGGTCCCCCCAAAAACGAAGCTTCACTTACTTTTCGTCCCACGTTCAAACTCCACGCCACTGTGATTCGCCAATTCAACCTCGATAGCAAAGTTCACATCAACCACGCAACACCAGCCTCACGACCTCACTAGTAGCCGCTTCACGGCAGACGGGGGAAACAGGATCCCGTCGTAATCAAAGAAGCACAAGCCACAAGAAATGGAATGCCGCCATCCACCATCACCCCATCCCAAATACTCCATCCAATCCCCAAACCAATAACCTTCCACGAGTTCGCCAACGCAGTCCGCGCCTGCGCGCCTCCCCGCTTCCCACATGCCCGCGTCACGCAGCCACGGCGCGTCGCCCTCGCCGTTTCGGGCGGCCTCGACTCCATGGCCCTCGCCTTCCTCTTCAACCAGCTGCGCGAAATCACACCGCTGACACGTATCGTCGACAACCGCCTCACCAAGATCTCCGCCTTCATCATCGACCACTCTCTCCGCCCCGAGTCCGCAGAGGAGGCTGCCGCTGTGGGGAGGGAACTCAAAAACCTCAAGCACATCACCCCGACCGTCGCGAAGATCAACTGGAGGAAGGACATGGGCGTCGACGGCGACCCCGCGCGCGCGAGTAACCTCGAGAGTCTGGCGAGGCGGGCGAGGTATCGACGGCTGGCGGATCTATGTCGCACGTTGCATATCGAGAGCGTTTTCTTGGCGCATCATGAGGACGATCAGTACGAGACTGTTCTCATGCGGCTGCTTGCTGGCCACCGGAGCCGCGGTCTGAGGGGGATGATGCCGAGGAGCGCGATACCCGAGTGCCACGGCATGCACGGGATCTATGAGTCGGGACACATCGATGACCAGAACCGGTCCATCCCGACAATATCCTTCCGGCCGCCGAGGCATGAGTGGAGGTACGTGAAGAGGGAGCTCTCGGAAGAGGTGGACTGGGACCTCTACTCCGCCGAGCTCCGGGCAGGCCTCCAGATGGGCTGGCACGAGGCTCGGTACATTGAGGAGGACCTCTTCGCCGCCACGGCATCGGCGACGGCTAAGACGAGAGCTGCGGCAGCCGCAGCGGCCAAGAGCGTTGCGCGGATCGAAACCGAGGACGCGGGAGTCATGATCTACCGGCCGCTTCTGGAGTTCAGCAAGGATCGACTGAGGGCGACGTGTGAGAAGAACAAGGTGCGGTGGTTCGAAGACCCGACGAACAAAGACCGGACCTTGACGATGAGGAACGCGGTACGGCACATGGTGCGGAATCACCGGTTGCCTGACGCTTTGACAAAAGACAACATTCTGAGGTTGTCTGCGCGTTGCGATGCGCGTGTGACGACCCAGGAACAGGAGGCGGAGCGGTGGATCAAGCGTGGGGTGATGGCTGGCTTCGAGCCCAACGTCGGGACTCTTCTCATCACCCTCCCCGACATGGCCGTACCTCGTGCGAAGCGCAGATCGACGGCTGCGCGGACGAGGTGGGAGTTCAAATTGGCTCACCGACGAACCATCGCAGCGCTCATCGTCCGCCGCTTGCTTTCCTTTGTCTCCCCCGAGAAATACCACGCCCAAATCTCCTCGCTCCAGTCAGTCGTCGCGCGACTCTTCCCCGCCCTGGCAGCAGAAACACCCGACCCTGGCCCCCGGAAAGCCTTCAACCAAGCCTCGGTCCTCTTCCTCCCCGTGCCGTCCCACCCGGAGAAGTGGTACCTCGTCCGCGAGCCGTACCCGTCTCTCCACCCGCTCCCGGAGGTGACGTACATCACTTCGTCGGCCGGCAAGAACCGCAGATTCCCACAGTTCCCACCCGGACCGCGACCCGGATCGGAGTGGATCAACGAGGACGGCACCGTCATCGCCCCGCCGGCAGACGCGATAAGTTACGAGGAGTGGCTGCAACAGCTGCAGAAGGACCCGCTCCCCGCGCCGGAATCCGTGTCGAACAGCTGGCACTCGTGGCGGAGGTTCCAGATGTGGGACGGCCGTTTCTGGATCCGCATCAGGGGCAAAGTGCGCTCCGTCTTCCGCGTCGCGCCCTTCTCGCCGCAGCACGCCAAGGCCTTCCGCGAGAGTCTGGGGACTGGTAGCGGCGGCGGCGGCGGCGTGGGGTCCGAGGAGGCGGCTGATGCGCGGGTGAGGCTGGAGGGCGTGCTGAAGCGTTTCGCGCCGGGAAAGGTGCGATACACGCTTCCGGCCTTGTACGCGGTCAACCGCGACGAGGAGTCCGGGCGGGAGATACTGAGGATGCTCGCGTTGCCCACGCTCGGAATCCAGTTGCCCGGCCTGGAGCGGTGGGTTAAGTTCGAGGCGCGGTATAAAAAGGTGGATTGGGACCTCCTGGCCGAAGCCGGAGACGAAAAGGACGGATACAGTCCGGCGTTGCGTGGTGGTATGCCCGGTAAACCGCCGAGGAGGACGAAGAAGCGCAATGATTAACAGAGTTTTGATACCCCCCCCCCCCTTGTATAAGCTATCATTTGATATATAAACAGACCTCGTCTTTCGTAGTAAAACAAATGTTCAAGTTTGTAAGAATACGATTGTTTTGTATATTCAACACATTCACACAGTAACATTGAGGGTTTCTTTTTTTCCTCGGCGGTATTCGCACTACTAATTCGAGGCAACGATGCATCCTCTGCAATGCCGTCCAAACGCCAACCCAATTCAAAATCTCGTAACGACAGGTATATCCTCAGCATATTCTCACTAGTTCCCCCGCCTGCTCATCCACATATTTCCCGCATATACGGACGCCTGTGTATACTGGTATGTATTCGACATCGTCCCGTCCCGAGGGGTTTTCACGCCTCAGGTCCAATGACCAACTCCTGGCTTCCGCTCACGCTTCCGAGCGAAGCCTCGCAGGTCCAGGCCTGGCCCTTGTGGGCGCGTACGGACTTGGGCCATTCGTTGCGACTGTCGATCGTGACGTCCTTTCCGCGGATATCGATGCCGCCGCTGATGCTCTCCGCGGTGACAGTGCCCTCCCAGGAGGCGGGGTACCGAATCTCGAGACTCCCGCTGACGGTGTTGTGCTCAGACTTGAGGTGGCGCATCGGGGGCTGGGCTGCCGTGTTTACCTGGCGTGCGTCGGACGAAGCGACAGCGCGCTTGCCGGGGAGGAGGTCGAGCCAGTGGCGGCCGGAGCCAGGGAGGTTCCTATACGGATCCCGAGCGCCGATCTGGATAAACGGGATGTCGGGGATGCGGGGAATCTTGGCCGGGATGTCGGGGGTGCGGGGAATCTTGGCGGGGACGTCGGGTACGGGAAGAGGGTTTGTGGGGATGTCGACGGGCTCGTTGGGGTTGGCGTTGGGGGCCTTCTCGTCCCGAGAGAGCGTCTTGGCGATCTCGACCCACACCGGCTCGAGGACCGTGAAGACGATGTTGCCAGACTTCGTCTTGGTGAGGATCTCGGGCTCGGGAACGCTCTTGAGGAGACTGACGTCGTAGACCGGGAGAACGGTGCCGCCGATATCGCCACTGACGCTGGTGATTGATGCGACGGTGCTGAATGCGACTTCGGCCTTGATCATGCCCGATTTGGTCTCGATGATGGTGAAGTAGTTGCGGGGAGGGATCACGGTGTCGGGCTTGGCGTTTTCCGTGGCCTCTTTGAGAGGCTCCCTCACGAGGACGTCTCCCGAGACGGAGGAGACCTCTAGCGTTGCCGGAAGAGGGCGAGATTCAAGGACAGGTTGGGGCTCAACGCCGGCGACGATGTCACCAGAGTCAGAGGCGATCTTGAGGGAGTCGTAAAGGGGCCAGCTTCCGGTGATGTCCCCTGAAATAGTTTGGACCACGATATTGCGCGAGTCGACACGGTAGGCCGCTGGTGTGTCCACGGGTGCGCGGACGTCGCCGCTGAGGGTGCGGACCTCGATCTTGTCCTTGACGGAGATGGCAAGGTCGTCAATGAACTGGACGCCGAGGTGCAGCGCGGCGAGTGTGAGCACGTTGATGTCGGCGTTCTCGGGGACCCAGACGGTGGCGCGGATCGACATGCAGGGTCGCAGCGACTGGTGCCATTCGACCTCCTTGGGCGATTTGATCTTGAGCTGCTGGATGTTGGAGTCCCACTCGACCTCGACGCCAAGACGCTCGTCGTTGGATACGACTTCGAGCTCGATAGATGCGCCCGGGGCGTCGGAAAGCTGGCGGCGGACTACGAAGTCACCCGACACCTCGGGACGGTAGCCACGCGACGGCGTGTTGGTCTCGACGGTTTGGAGCACGCTCAGGGTCTTCTCAGGCCTGAACGATAGGTCGAAGACTTTGGTCTCGAAACGGTGCTCCTTCTGGGCGCAAATGTTCTGAGGGTTCCAGGGAAGAGGCCTTGTAGGGCCGGGCCGTCCAGGCTGCGATGGTTCGGCGGGAGCTCCGGGGCCGCCTTTGATAGGAAGGCCGGTGACAGGGTCGAATTGTTTGGCGGGCTCCTTGGAGGGCTGGGCGTGTTAGATAGAAATAGAAGTCTTGGGGAAATTTTACCTACCGAACGACTAACGATTCCGCTCAACATGCTTAAGAAGCCAACAAAGATGGAGAACATCAGCAGGGCGAAAAACACCAACTTTAAGGTCCGCCTAGATGCCCAGGGGAATCTCTTCAGAACCCTCTGCCTCCATGGCTGAGGTCGAGGGTCTTCGTCGTATGGCTCGCCGCCCATGCTCTCGGGGTCACGGCCCAGTAGGTGCCGCGCTTCCTCAGGCGCCCCCATCCCTGTGTTGAACGTCTGGTAATTCCTGAATTGTATTGGTGATGACGATAATGGAGATGTGGGCGAAGGAGTGTAAGCAGGTGGTGCTTCTCTTGGAACGCGGAAGAGCGAAGCAGGGTGCGAGTACAGACTTCTTCTTGGGTGAGTCTGGGGTGTGCGCAGAGGAGCGTCAGTGGAGGGTGAGTAAGGTGTACAAGACGACGAACTCTGGGCAGCAGAGGTGTACGTCGTATGTGATGGTGTCGTTACGCTATCGGCGATGGTCGAAGCCCCGTCGTAATGCTCGTCGACAGCTGAAGTATCCTGCGGGACGAACGGCGTGTTCAATCGTGTCTCCTCCCTAGCTGCGTGTTCCTCGGACGACGATGCGCCTTTCTGCAGAGAGGGGTCCTGGACGAGGACGTTTGGTACATGCGGGACGCCAGCGGAAGTGGGCAGCGCCGCATCGGTGACGTTGTCCCAATTATCGTGGCGCCCGTGTTCCTGTACCTGTTGTGGAGGGTAGAGGTTGTCTGGTGGCGACGAGGAATTCTGGAAGTAGCCGTCTGTTGGCGACAGGTGGACGTCGAGGTCGTCGTCCGGGACTTCGAAATCGGAGTCGTCGGCGGAGTACAGATTGTCGGAATACGGGGCCGGCATGGCGGCGGCGGGGGGTGGTGGTCGAATTCTATTTCAGTATCTGGCACAGGTACCGCCTTTGTTTCCTTCCCGCCTCCTGTTTCTTAATGCTTGACAGCTATTGCAGCTACTGTTTCAGCTTTGCCCCTTGAGCCCGGCAAAAAAAAAAAAAAAAACACAGATAGTTTGGACAGCCCTTCTGACAGAGGGACGGGACTGAATCGTGATGGGCTTGGCTGATACACGCAGTGTCGAGGATGGGTAGGGCGGGTGCCAAGAAACGGTGTCAAACGGCTTTGGTGGCGGCTCTGCTTCCGCGCGGAGAATGATGACAGGTAAAAAGTTTAGCTTACGATGGCATATGCGAAGTCCAACCGAGAAGCCTGCACAGTTGTCGTAAGGCAGATTATGGCAACTGGAATGAGTACTCGATAAGACGACGAAAGCGACGAGAGTGCAGGTTCACTTTGGTCAGGTACAGGAAGGAAGAGAAGGGAAAGAGGTTAGAGTTGGAGTAGGTTGCAGGACGGGAGAGATTGAATGTGAATTGCGGTTGCCCGGCTCGAACATCGGTTCCCCCAACCACCGACGCGTTTGCGAATTCGCTCAGAAATGAGCCCCGGTCAAGCGATCAGTTCGCCAAGAACCCCAGGGTCAAAGAATTCAGTCGGGAAGACGCCATGATTCCCGGCGCCCGTACCCGATACAGGCAGAGGATTAGATATCGATATCGCACGAAGGGGGGCGACTCGTAAGCCTGTAGATCAGGGAGATATGAGACCGCGTACCGACACAGCGGTGGACGGCGGCACCAGAGACATGTCGCCCTACCGGCAGCCTTGCGCTATTTAGTTGACGTGCCTGAGGTGGTATTGGCTGACCCTCGTCGTGTTTTCTTGTTCTGCGAAACAGGAAGCTGGATAAGAAGATGAGAAGGAACGACGTAGCGCCAGTGAACTCAATTGGATGCAGATGGCGGTGTGGGGTCTCTCGCCCGGAGGAGGGACTTGTGTCAGGCAGACACTTAGGTACTTGTAAGTTCTGACTGTACACTAAGGCACACTAAGCACGGCACCCGACTGGGATTGGATGGACATGTCTTTGCTACCTACTTGTAGGGAGTAATTGGTAGCACCACCTAACAGTAAGGTACCTTAAGTCAGCCAACTTAGCTTTAGACTTACTTCAGTGGACCACAATCTGGCCGATACTACGCTGACAGCAAAAGTTCCCAGGCTACCGCGTGCTTGGCACCAAACCCCACCGACTTCGGTTATCGCTCCGGACCGGGGTCTCCTCGCAGGCCGGTTTACGAATCACTATCGTCTTTCTGCATACATATATGGATGGGGTATGTAATCAGTCAAGCTTCTCCTGGTTGGAGACTTGCACGCGGGGTGACGACGAACCCACGTAAGCTCTTTATGAAGCTTGATTATCGTTGTCAAGATTTATCTACCGGGCCTCGCAGGGCAGATATCGCAGGGCACACGACGACGTCCTTGTCCACGTCACCTACCTAGCCTGCCATCTGAAGATTTGGAGATGGACATGGACCCCGCGTAGCCATGCCGTCATAAAAGGATAATGGCCGTCGTCGCGATAATCCCTCCGCCTGAGTACCACGTGGCAGCCGGTTTAACAGAGCAGCAGCCTTTTTCATCATTGAGCACAGGTCTTTGGTATTCATCCACTGCGCCACGGTAGCTACCGACAGCCCGGTTCCCTCTACTGCTCGAGCAATCAAAAGTCTTCTGGTATCTCGCCCCAGGTCTTCCAAACGCCACGACAACGTGCCATGCTTCCTTAAACAATTGTATGAAGAGCCGCTCCCTGGGCGGCAACAGGCGATCCCTCCTACGCCATTGCAAAACCTCCCTCTCCTCTGAGAACAATCCTGGGAGGAGGTTCAGGGCCTTAATGCCTACTTGATTCGATTGAGCCTTTGTTTTGGTACCCAACCCTCTCGTTTCCAATCCTTTCTTCCGCCTCACTCCAGACCGAGGAGCTTCTTTGAATTTTCATACACAACCCAGGTGATGCTCAATGCTGGAGCAACCTTGAGGAGATTAGGAGTGAGGCCCTTGTACATGCCCCGCATACCCTCGTTCTTCAGCGTCGTGTGAGCAACGTCCCAGATACCAGTATATCTGGCAGGGTGCATCGCCGTGCCTTGCGTTTGGAGGCGGGTGCGAAGGACGTTGAGTGGGTACACTACAGATGCTCCAAAAGCACCGCTAGTGGCTCCAATAATGCCAGTCATGATGTTTCCTGGCTTGACATCTTCCTCATGGATACCTCGGTACTTGGACATATAACTCTTGTAAGACTTCTTCAGGAATTCAAATGTGCCCATGTCGATAGCACTGTAAGGGAACATGCCCATGAGTCCCATGGTAACACCGCGGTACGCACTGCGCATCCCACCAGCTTGCCACATCTTCTTGGCGGTATCAAGAACTAGTGCATTTCCAGTGAGGCCGCCTTGTACTGTCGATGTTTGGAGGCGGAACTTTAACGTGTCCAGGGGATACACACAGAATCTGCATGGCACGGCACTTTAGCACGCGCTCGGAACAAAGACGGGGACAATGGAAACGTTGACACCAGCATAAATCAATGAACCTGCCAACAGCGAGCGACAAGGATGTAGCTGCAACAGTGGTGTGGGATGGATTGAAGACTCACTGTGCGACCATGCCAGCAACACCACCCGAGACGAACTTCGAATATCCGTTGATCTGCTTAGGGTCGTTGTGTCCCTCGAGCTTAGCGAGAGTGCGCTTTGCGGCCTCATAAGATCCGAACTTGATCGCGCTCTCGGGCATGATCTTGATGACGTTGAGCCCATTGCCTTGACTCGGTCAGTAAATGCAAACAGTGAACAAACTTCAACGGCATCATTCCGAGCCGCAGGATGACTCGAGTCCCGCCAGATATCGCGATTTTGACGACTACATACCTGCAAAAAGACTCCGCATGCCGCCAGCGTTCCAAAGATCCTTGACGGCATCTCCGAATGGCCGCACGGCGTTGCGAAGGGCATCTATCGGGCGCCCTTGCCTCAGGGCAGTGGCGGCAGTCTCGGTGGTAGCTCTCGTGTTCACCAACAGGTATACCTTTAGACGATCGAGAGGCGCGGTGGCTGTTCGCGAAAGTCCTCCGGCGACGGCACCCGCTACGAAGTAACCTGGATCAGGGGCGAAGTCAGTCAGTCTCTTGGTCTTGCGTTCAGCTATTGCATCTGAGCTGGAGCCTTGCTCGGAGCCTGTGACCGGTTTCGCTTGGGAGGTGCCGACGCCGGGGATCTGTCGAATGGTCGCGATGCCTGTAAGCTTGTCGTCTGCGGCCTTGACGCCTGCCTGTAGTACCGCCGCTGCCGCCATGTCCACATCTGCGCCGTCGGTGAGGTTTGGGTGTTTTGATGTCGGTAATGACGCTATTGCTGCTGTGGGGTCTGCAAAGCTGCTTGGTGAAGTCTGTTGCGCTGGTTTTGATGAGGTAGGGATTTTCGCAATACCGGGAACGGACGCTTTTTCCCGCGAAGGCACCGTCTGGTCGTCCTTGTCGGCGAGGAACTCGACTGGAGTCTCGCGATCCGAAGGGGATGCGATCCGTAAAATGGATCCAAAAAGGGTTTGCAGAAGGAAGCCGGTCGTACCTAAGCCTTCAAGTGTCTCTTCCGACACCATCGAATCGCCCTCTGCAGTGAGAGTGACTATGGATGAATAGAAGTCCATCACAGCCTTGAGAGGTGCGTGGGCGTTGTGCGTCGGCATGAATAAAAGAAAGTCCCTAGCGGAGATGCCATCAGTGCATGCTCAACCACAATTTTTCATACTAAGGACGGAAGGAGCCATGGTACCCCTAAAGCGTTCCACGATATCGATCTCCACTTCACATCCAGCTTCACCAGAAGTAAGGTATCGCAGCAGCCCCTGAGTCCCCGCTGGCACATGAGGCCAAGACTCCGCTCATTTCGAGCTTACTACCTCAAAGCGAGGAGATGTGTCTGGGTCAAAGGGAAGGAAAAAAAAAAAAAAAAAAAACTCTTACCTCCACTCTTCAAAACTAATAAAGCCATCATTGTTCATGTCGATGTCGCCGAAGAAAGCACTGAGCTTGCGCATGGGCACGACAAGCCCAGCTCTTCTGAAGGCTTCTTGCAGCTCTGACTTATCGAGTCGTCCATCATTGTCTTTGTCGATCGACTGGAACAAGACCATGAGCTGTTTCTCGGTTTGCTCGACGAAGGTGCGGAATTCTAGCAGAAAAACATCGTCAGCACATCTCGTCGACGCCAACACAGGGGAGCCTGGCCGATAGCTCCAGCCTCAGCTTGACTTCGAGTCGCAGCTTACCATCGTATTGAATTTTTCCGTCAGCGTTGGTGTCGACCACGGTCATGATTCTCTTCAACATGTCTTCCGCGTTCTTCATAGCTGTAGCGCAACATCAGCCAAGCCATGCGGCAGCGCCGGACAAAAAATATTGCTGACGATGATCGATCCTGTTGAGGCCCTTTTGCAACCCCTTAAAATCGAGGTAGCCGGTGCCGTGGACGTCCAATTGCTTCCAGAGATCCTCCACGCGCTTATCACGCTGATTCTGCGACTCCTCAACGCCCATCTCGAGCTCGGTAACCCATTCTGTCACCCCCATGGCAGCGGCGGCATCAGGACGCAGGGCAATAGAGTCGGGGCTTCGGTATCGACGCGGGATTCATGGGGCGTCGTCGAGTTGTTCGTTTTTGAAAAATTCGCGCGCAAGGTTCGATACGTATATTTTGGGTCTCATGAAGACATGGCGGGGAAGAAGAGGGCGTTGTCGCGATACTCGCAGCTGCAAGTGACAAGACTGACGTAGGAGGGATCGTGAGGTGCGTCGACCAAGAAAAAAGTAGAACCCGCCTGCCGCAAGTGGTTCGCGCCGAATCCACAGCGTACAAAGCTCGGCAACAAAGGGGGCGGGGGGGGGGGGGTTGCTGGGGGTCCACAGGCGAGACAAGCAAGACAAACAGCTGCCACCAATTAGCAGTGCTTCCAGAGCTTCGAGTGCTCCTGAACATTGGGTTCTTTCCCGTCTGCCCGTCCCGGACATATTCCGTCTCTTATCAGGTTTTTATCGGATGGCACGGCCACATCCCATCTGACGTAACGCCACAGACCCCTTGGAGATGCATGTCATTAGCCTCGCATTCAGCCACCGTCTTGGACTTCATCCCACAGCGTCGCTTCTCCTCCCGCCCAACCGGACTCTTGCCCGATCGATCTAACAGGGAATTTACGTCACGGAATATGGCATAAGGCCTTGCTTGAACCTCGTGCCTGATCATCATGGCTGCAAACTACTGGGAGTCGACTCAGCGTCGCTTCTGGCTCTTCTCCAAAGACGAACTCGGCGCAGTGCGACAGAAGCTCGAAGAGAGCAATGCCGAACTTGTCAAGAATTACCCTTTGCCGAAGACGCAGCAGCACCTAGGCATATTCTTCAATCAACGTTTGTGGTGTTTGAATTCAAATATAGTACCACTCATCTAACATGCGATTACGCAGAGGTTAACCGTCTCGGAAAACGACTGGTCGTCCGCCAACAATGCATGGCCACCGCTCAGGTCTATATCAAGCGCTTCTACACCAAGGTCGAGATTCGCAAAACCAACCCATACCTCGTCGTAGCTACTGCTCTCTATCTCGCTTGCAAGATGGAGGAGTCCCCCCAGCATATCCGCCTGATTGTCAGCGAGTCGCGCTCGTTATGGCCCGATTTCCTCGGACTCGACACTTCCAAACTCGGCGAGTGCGAGTTCTTCATGATATCCGAGATGAGCTCCCAGCTCATTGTATACCAACCCTACCGAACCCTGAACAACTACCAGCAAGAGCTGGCCCTTACCCAGGAGGACATGGCCCTGGGCTGGTCCATTATTAACGACCATTACATGACGGACCTCCCTCTCCTCTATCCACCGCACACCATTGCGCTGACCGCAGTCCTCCTTGTACTGGTACTTAGGCCGTCCCCCACCATGTCAGGTTCAAATCAGCCAACGGCGGCGGGCATTGCTGCTGCGAGTGCGGCGCTGGCTCAGGTCCAAGGCAGGGCGCCGGGACTGCCTCCAACCCCAGGTACTCCGAACCCGGCGGACAAGGAGAAGCAACCGGAACAAAGGTTTAGCCGCGTACAGCGGTACGGTGCCTGGCTGGCGGAGAGCAATGTTGACATCGCCGCTATGGTTGATTGCACTCAAGAGCTTATTTCCTTCTACGATTGCCATGAGCAGTATAACGATAAAATGACTCGAGAGCAAATCAACCGCTTCGTCAAAGCGCGAGGGCTTGACAAGTAACGTGGGCAAGTCGCAAACTTGGTGAACCATCCCACAACGATTGACTCTTGCCAACCAACAGAGCCACTCAATGCCACTATCAAACACGTACAGTTTTGCGACACGAAGGTAGTCCGAATGCCTGCGTGTCTCCCCGATATGCTACCGGAGCCAAGGATTTGGACTTCGAGTGGGTTCCCACAACGGCACAGATCGGAGCGGTGCTCACGCGACAGTCTGGAACGTTGGAAAGAAATGGCCATCATCGCAGAGAGACATCTGAATCTCCACCGTGGCCGGGATTTCATGACCCGGAGATACTATAAGCATGTGTGTCGATGGCTCATTATGGCTTTTGCGAGAAGAGGACTGACCCTCCTTGCATCACACAAAACTCCGCTGCTCATCGAGCAGAGGTCTAGCAAGAAGACGACACATTAATGAGACAACGAGATACGAATCAATAGAAAAAGATGTATTTTCCACTTCAGCCCTCATCTACAACAATGGAATCAAGCACCTTATGCCCAGGCTGCGTCCAGCAGAGGGCTTGCATCGCCAAAACAATCACCGGCGTAAGACGGATTTATCAGCCGCCTGCGTGTTTGGCGCCATCCTGGAGTCCCGCGAGATGGAAGTTAGGTACAGTGCTCTGATAGATGGCCAAGTCATTCTATTGAGTCGGAGTGGACCAGTCTTGATAGAGACTAAAACGGTCACTGATTGGCTTGGAAAAGTCTCAGATGGAGTGATGAATCTGGAAGACAGAATCTTTCATGTTCCTTCCGATATGTTTCTATGCATTCATCTTTCGCATTCATGGACATGGGTTGTTGTGTGCCGGGATTCCGAGCTGGCGTATCGCTCTGTTAACCCTAAATCAGCACTAATTTGGCTGGAGAACTTGGGCCAGCCTAGTAGAAAGCTGACTTTGGCATTACTCGGAAGCTCGAAGGGTGGCGGCAGCTGCTTGCCCAGACTCCGAGACTGTGAACGGTAGCGAGAGAGTTCTTACGATTGGGATACAACTTATGAAAAAGCTGAGGACAACGATATGGAATACGAATGGACGCAGACTTCCCCACGAGCTCAAAGACACATGCGAAGCCTAATACTTTCGGTTATGATTCGCCAGGGGGCTCAAAAAACCATGGCCACGCCCGAGAACGGGAAACCAGGATCGTTGCAAAATGATCGAAACCGTGATTTCTTAAGAATCTGTCACATATGTTGCCAAATCACCCGATTCAACCTCAGATAAAAAAGATATTTGGGGAGTACTCCATCTTTCTACATGGAAACAGGGGAAATACGTCAACACCAGTGTTTGGGGGTCCTCAGTTCACAGTTGGGGCGAGCCATCTCTTTTCCCTTGATAGACTGGAAGTCCAGGAGAGTGAATTCGTGTGAGATTTGGTTCCACAAAAGTCTCTTGATAGACAGTGCACAAATGGCAACAAATGTGAATCCCTCCGGTCATCATGGATCTTGATGGTTTCAAGGAGACGGTAAACCGAGTTATTCAAGATTCGAGGTCAAAAACCGGAAAACAAAAATAGGCGAATGCGACGAGTCTTTTTTGGCGACAAGTCTCGTTTCGTGATACAGTACAGGTAAAGTTCTTAGAAAGAAATCCAAGTTTCAATCAGCAAGATCAGTTGCTGCAGCTTTATCTTGATGCCTGTAGCGAAGTACTCTCCATCGACAGGAATAAAGCCAGCCAAAGCGCTGGTGACAGGTCCTACCCACTCGCAGCCTCCCTTCTCCGGATTGACGTAAGTAGAGCCAAACTCTACAGTCAAGTCGTCAGGCTGCAGCTGATTGTCGATGTAAGGGGTGACGCGCAGGGACGAGGGAACGCGATGCGTCCACTTGCGAGTGGTGCACTGGATTCCGGGATTGCCCCCGCAAGGCCATGTCGCAGGAGTTGGTGGTGTAAGGGCCGCACGCAGCCTTGGGGTCACGCCGGAAGTCGGGAATCATGCCGAACCCAAGACAGTCGCTGAAGACTAGGTAGGCGTTCTTGTTTGAGACTTCGGCGAGAACCTCAAACATGGAGTTGACGAGGCCCTCGCGTATCTCATTGTTGGAAAGGCTTGGTGTCTGGCCCCAGGCGCCAGTCATCTTCACCTGGACCGACACGCTCTCCTTCTCTTCCCGGCCGGACGGCACTCGTTGTTTTGGGCACCGATGGCGCGGTCGGCCATGATGGCTCGGCCGTTGCCCGGTTCGGCGTAGATGGCCTCCCAAGTCGCCTTGAACAGGTCCAGGTCGCCAACATCAATCATGGTATTGCTGAACCGGGCCTCGATCTGAATGAGAGCGCGGACACTTGAGTGGCCATGGTGGCAAGTAGCACGTTGTTGGAGACCTTCACGTCATTCGATTAGCTATTATGCTACAACCAAAGCCCAAGTCTAGGGACTCCCGAGTCTGTGCAGGACTGAGAGAATGAACGAATGAATAGGGCGAGTTTGAGAACGAACGAAGGATCTGATTGCCGTGATGATCTGGAAGAACAGCTCGCGACGAAAGATGAGGAAAAGATTGCTTTTATAGTGAAGAAGCACTTTATAAACTAGTAATAGCCTACAGATCGCCGGGGAAACCCAAGACAGCCAAGCAACTTGGTCCAATCTATTTATTGGAGTCTTTTCATTGGGTTATTCAACAGTATATTAATACCACTCTCTAGTTGATCTGACAGTTGTGGTTCATTCCTCGGAAGCCTTACTCTACCAAGTCTTGTGGTTCTCACTAGTCGGTGTGCTCTTGTCAACCTTCATCAGCTTCAAACACTCAGCCTTCAACGTTGGATGGATCCATCGTGGTCTTGGAGAACGACTAATAGACTTCCAATACGTGAGTCAGATTGGAACTGTAGTGGAGCCTTGTTCGCCCTGCCATCTCGGGTGATTTGAGCCTCTTTGAGCCAACACAGGATGTGATAACCAGCGTGCTTAGACGCCTAGTTGGCAGGCACTCTAACCGCCAAGGATGCCAAACACTAAAAAGCAGACAATGGAGGGTCTGGATGGGTTTTCTCCAGGGCATCACGTCATCACAGTTAAACTAAATATCTTTCCTAGAGCCAGCTCAAATAGACTGTTCCTTCCAAGTATCCGAGAGACTATGAGATGACGCCCTGAACTTCTCAGGAGAGATGGAAAGAGCTGCGTCTATGTAAGATGGTCTTTTTTGCGAGACCATTCCACTCGCGAACCCAATAGATACTATAATGTCTTCAGGAATGATTTACTCGGCGCAAGTATCGTCCCATCCTCTCGGAAACGAAGCCAAGATCATTTTACTTTCCTGGTCCTCCCCATCCATCAATGCTCCCTCAACTCTTCGACAACCTTTGTTGGACTCTTGTTTGCTGTTCAAGTGTTGCAAGGTTCGAAGCAACGCCAGCAATCATTCATGAGCTCCCGGGGGACTCGTCGCAGCTTACACTCAAGATCATGATGATACTGAGCTTGATATTGATTTCCATGAACCATTTAGTGTTCCCTACCACCGGCAAAACGCACAGGACAGGAGAATCAGGTGTTGCACTTTTTCCTCGTCGAAGGTCCCTAGTAATCACGGTTTTATCCAGGCAACGGCGGGACATTCCCGCCTTCTACTTCAACAATTACTCGAGAGAACGGCGAGTTCTTAGTGTCACGGTGCCTCCCGCTATTATATCGAATAGGACATGTAGCCTTGGAAACTAGATACAGCTGAGTGGTCGGCTGGAGAAGTCCGTCCTGCTATGTCCTAAGAGAGAGATCCGTTATGCCGTATCATAGTTTGTTAGGTAAAGAATATTAGGAACTATACATTACTGTAGCCAATGAGTTCAAGAAACGGGTGGTGACGCTATTCCGCGCGTCTATAGAAGAGAGTGCCCCTCTCATGTATAGTAAAAACGTACTGACTATTGCCTGCCAATCATTTTAGAGCCCAGAAACAGAGATCAGCGGAGCAAGCAGTCACTCATCCTCCACTCCAAGAACATATTTATGCAGCATAGCGGAATCACTAATTTGCTTAGCTTAATAAACTTCAACGTGAAGGACGCCTATAATAGTATCTTCCAAGATAAACTACTACACCAACTCACAGCCCAGGGGATTTTACTACAACTAGTCTGATAGACTGACATATTCTGTTCCAAGCGCATAGCCTTGACTGAGCTCAGCAGATGCGAGTTGGACAAACGAGACGTCCCGCGGGCAGGACTTCCATGGGGTCGCCGCTATCCCTATCTTATTTCTGGTATTTAACATAGATCTCATGCAACACCGCTTATATGGGAATGGTAGAGCCATCGCGTTCGTCGACAGGTACTACCGTCCGTTGCATTAGCGGCTTCCAAAACCACGAAAAGTATCCATGCGCTGAAATGCATACCTATATTGCCTACTAAAAAATTTGCTATAATATTATAAAATATATATTTTATGTTGCGATATCCTCACTTTGAGCCGCAGCCTCACGGCCTACCACGTGACGTGCGGTATTACATAAGCTGCACGTGTGGATATTAACCCGCGATGCAGGTAACCCTTCCGAATAGTTACTTCTATAATATATCTTTTATTCCTAATAACCTATACGCTTATAACTTATAAGAGTTATAAGCCTAGCTCTAATAATAGCTTAAAAAACCCCTCTACTACAAGTTATATATAGGAAACCTATTCCTACCCTTTTTATTAATTCCTTTACTATCCTTATCTATTATATCCTCTACTAATAACGAGATTCCCCTTGCAGGAGATATTCTTATATCTAGAAGCAACTAGCCTATATAGTATACCTATTTTAAGTTCTATATATACCTAAGAGGCCTCTAGGATTATATTAACCTAGATATAGATAATTACTCTAACCCTTTATAAGTAACTATAGCCCTAAAGATCTCTAAGTTTATTACTAAGTACTAAGCTCTCTTAAATACGAAATACTAAGAAGAGTATACTAAGTAGGTAAAATAGTATCTAAAAGAAGCTAAATATCTAATAGAGGTTCCTAAGAGCGCTCTAGAGAATATCTATCTAACTATAAAGACCTAGGGAAGCGAGGAAGAAATAAGTATTATTTCTAATAAAATAGGGGGATTATCCTCCCTCCTAGAATCTCTATAAACGCCTTAGACTACTATTTATAAGGATATAAAAATAGATTATAACGTAGTAATTAAGGATTATATAGCAACTTCCTCAGATTAGCAGACCCTCTTAATATATTACCTTAACCTCTAGATATAGGTTAATAAGATAGTCTCGAACCTTATTCTAACTAATACTAAATTAGCTATCCTAAATAATAACACCTAGCTAAGGGTAACTCTATAAGCCCTTATACGCGAGATTAAGAGGTAGCTCGCACTTATAACGCTTATAGTTACTAATATAGCTTATAAGAACTATCTTCGATTGCTTAATAAAGCTAATTCAAATATTAACGCCTTTATATAGTATATAGAGTAGTATTATTACTATATAGAAGCGAAAAGACTTAATATCCTAGAGGTCTAGGGAGAACTTGCGTTATAAACCTTCCTTAAAGCAGTTAGATATTAACTCGCCCCGGATTAGGCTTATACTAAGCTTATATAGCTCGTTATAAATACTAGTTTAGGGCTTCTAATATATATACTAGAATAGTATAGGATTATCTTCTCAGCCCTAGCCTACGAATACTCGCTTACTAAGGGCTCTTGCGGATTAAATACTCTATTTGCTACTTTAGGTAGAAGGTCTAATAACCCCTCTAATACGTATCTTAGTAGCTACCTATATAGAGAAGAGCATTCTTAGACCCCTAAGACGTATAGGCGCCTAGAGTATACTTATAAGGGATCCTATAGGTTCCGCTAGATCTCTATAGATAATAAAGAAGCTTAGGAAATCCTCTCTAGGCTTAATCGAGGTAAATTGTTAAATATAAGGGCTATTATTATATATAAAGGATAGATCTCAAACTAGATAAGCAATACTAACTATAGAAGAGGCGGATTATATAGCAAAAGAGGCTAATAGCGCGGAAATAATAGTAGAAGAAGTAGTTAGAATAGTAGATATAGCTAGGGGTTAAATACTAGAGTCCTATCTAACGTTATAGCTATATTAATTAATCTGCAAAGCCTTCCTAAAGCGATTACGCTAGGGATATACTCGCTTAATACCTCTACCCTGCTATATATCTTCTCGCGTAGTATAGTTTATAATAATTATAGTATTATATACTTAGTTAATAACAAATCGCTATTACTAGATAACTCCTACGTGGAGTCTAGCCCGGAAGATATTATAGAAGCGGGTACGACCCGGATCCTAGTTATAGGCTAGGGAACCCGCGTTCTCAAAGGGATCTTCAAGGGTTAATATAAATAGGGGTCGGGCAATCTTATACTTAAGAATATTACTTATATTAAAGGTTTTTATATTAATATCATATCCGAAAGTCGCCTTAACGCATAGAAGATCTAGTTTTGCAGACTTAATTATACTTTATATATAGGAAACCTTGCTCGAAGCGTAGTTATTGCTATACTAATCTAAAAGCATGATTTAGTCTTCCTTAAATATAACCCCCTTTCTTCATACCCTCTTAAAAGTATGCTAGTAAGTTTCGCATATATTATTACTATAACCTAGCTAGTAAAAGCCCCTCGTAGATAAGATATATATAACTATCGCGGAGATCGATTAGATAATGCATACCTATAGCATCTTTGTTCTAGGTATTTAGGCCCCGAGGCTCTCGAATATATAGTTAAGAACATTCAGGGGGTGAAGATATATAGCCTAATATAGATATAATGCGAAATATATGCTAGAACTTATATAAAGAAGGTTATCTCACGCTTAAAGTTAGAAAATAAAGCGATTCGTCTATATTATTATATCTTCTAGGATATTTTCTATTAACCTTTTAAAGCAATATTAGGAGCCCTCTATATCCTAATTATTAAAGATAAATACTTAGGCAAGCTATAGGGTTTCCCCCTAATGCAATATTCGCTTAAAAAAGTTTTTATAATACTTTTCTACTTTAAACGCTAGGTTAGAAGGCAACGTGGATTAGTAATTTATATTATCCGCTAGGATAATAAGATAGCTATAATTACTATTAATAGCAGCATATGCTATTAATACTAGGCAAAGAATAATAGAATTATACTTAAGATACCCCTAGTAGATATAAAGGAGCTAGTAGGCGGTTTAGAGCGTGCTAGTTAGGAAGCGATTCTAAGAGGTATTAAGATATAAGAGGGAGCTAATCTTCCCCTAGAAATATAGCTAGAGTTAACTCTCGCAGGGATTTATCTTTTTAACTAATCCTTATAGCAAAAGACTAATTAGAAGTTGCTAAATTAAGTTAAAGAAGAATAGTATACTTAATACTTCTATTAGTAGGCCCCTTCCTATACGTCTATAATTAGGAGAGACCTTTAGCTATACTAGGGATAGATATATATATATAGCTATCGTGCATACCCGCTCGAAAAGGAATGAGAAAAAGGATAAGGAAGAACGCACTATAAGGTATATCCGCGGGGATATATTAGATACCTAGTTAGGTATATTAATAATATATATAACTTATATAGGATCTAGGTGCCTGCGCTCAAGAGAGTAATTATTATATATAACATATGGTTTAATAAGTCGAAGTTCTACTCGAAAGAGGATAAACGTATAGCAATACTAGCTAAGATTATATATTATGTTATTAAATAGGAACTAGAGCTCGAGTCGTTTCTAAATTTAGTACTTAAGCTTCTAGGTATATAGGAATAGGCTAATAATATAGTAGAAGATACTCTTAAAGAGCAAGAGACCTTAGTTATATAGTTATAAGACGTTATAATATATAAGGAGACCTAAAAAGAGGCTCTAGGAGGTCTTCCTACCCCTAAATATACTCTAGGACCCTAAGTTGCGATTAGGAGCTAGAGAGGGGAAGCTAACGCGCTAAACTTATCTTATAACGAATCTTATAAATAAACTAAGGAGGTTATAGACATTTTAGAAGGAGATAATAGCACTTATACTACTTTTAATAAAGGTTAGAGTAAAAATAGTAGACCCTAAGTTTAACTTAGAATACTAGGGCTAGATATAGATTAAGAGAAGAAAGTATTAATACCTCCTGAGGATCCTTCTTAGTTAAAAGATAAGATACCTAGAGTTATAAACTAGGCGTATAAAGCGAAGGGCTTAGAAGAGGCTCCTAAAAGAGCCTATAATTAGAAGGATTATAGAAAGGCAAGCTATTCGAGCTAATATAATTAATAGCCTCTAGAGCGATTTAGAGACTTTATTTTATTTATTAATAATATCTCGGGGACCTATTCTAATATAACTAATAAGAGATATAAGTTAGAACGGCTATTCTCTGAGATTAATTACTAGGAAAAGGTTATTCCTATTAAAGACTAATATACCTAGGAGGCCTTCTTTATAATATTTATGCCTAATACGAAGAAGGTAGCAGAAGAAGGTTCTTCTAGGTATATAATACTTTATTTATATATATAAAGTCGCGTTAGAAGTTAGAAATAGGAGTATAATAACGAGGATTTAGAACGAGATATATATATATCTAAGCTCTAATCGCCTCCCTAAAGCTAGAAGGAACTTCTAATACTTCTAAAACGTTTGTATAAGCGCTTTATAGAAGTAGCAAAGCTTGAAATCAAGAAACTATAAGAAAAAGGAATATAGCGAGAAATCAACTAACGAGCTATATAATTAAGACCCCTACCCCTGAAATAAGTATTTATATATAAGGTTAATATAAATAGTAATCTAGAGCGTTTTAAGGCTAGGATCTATATATAAGGAGACCTCTAGTAGAAGAGCAGCCTAGAAAACATATATATAGCAACTCTTGCTGCAAAAACGTTTCGCATTATAATAGCCCTAGCTGCTTAATTCAACCTTAAAGTATAGTAATTTAATATAAATAACGCTTTCCTAAATATAGAGAGGGATCTAAATAGACCTCTAATTTATTATTAACTCCTAGAGGGTTTTAAATATAAAGGAAAGTATATTAAACTTAATAAAGCTTTATATAGCTTTAGAGATATGCTGCTTCTTTAGTATAAGTATTTCTTAACGACTCTAAAGAAGCTAGAACTCGCCCTAAGCTTAGAAGAGGCGTATCTCTTCTAGGATCCTAAATATCAGGTTCTAGTTTTATTCTATATAAATAATATTCTTATCTTATACTACTAGGAATATTCCTCTAGAGCGAAACGGATTATAGATAGGCTAAAAGCTGAATATAAACTTAAAGACTAAGGTGCTATTAAGTATTACCTCGGGATCCGAGTAGTTAGGGATTATATAGCCCGGAAGGTCTATTTAGTATATAACTTATATACTAAGAAGGTTACTAAGCGTTTCGATCTTTAAGAAGGAATATATCCTATAACCCTATTACTCCTTATAGAACTTAAGAAGAATAAGGAATAGGCTTCTCCTATATATATAAAAGAGTACTAGGAGAAAGTTAGTTCTATATTTTATTTAGCGATAATAGTACGTCTAGATATAGCTTTTATAGCTATATATCTCTCGCGGTTTCTTATAAACCCTTTATTAGCTTATATAGTAGTAGTTAACTAGACGATCTAATACCTCTATATAACACGATTCCTCGCTCTTTACTTTAGATATATAGGGGGTATATAAGCTCTCTAGATTATAGGTAATACTTCGTTTATAAATAACGAAGAAATATAGAGATTAGCCTAAGGATATATTATATTCCTCTTTAGAGGTATAATATATTAGAAAGCTATATATTAAAATACTATTATAACGTTTATAATAAAAGTAGAGCTTCTAAGCTTTAAGAATACTATAAAAGAGGTAATAGCACTTAAAAGACTCTTCTGAGATATAGTATTAAACGTAGGAAAAGACGCCTAGAAGATTAACTGCAATAATTAATAGATAATCCGACTTATAGTTAGTAATAGAGAATATATTGCAACACGTCTCTGCTATATAGATATCTAGAACGCGTAGTTATAATAGGAGTTCTAAAAGGGTAGCTTTAATATAGCTTATATACCTATAGACTTAATACCTGCTAATAGTCTTATAAAGAACCTTTCTAGAGGCAAGTTTAAGCACTTCT
>JAOQIF010001021.1:0-30583 GCA_026260285.1 Colletotrichum sansevieriae
TGAGGGTTATAGCCTACAAAAGGCCGGGCCGGGGAAGGAAAGAGCAGTAGTAACATAGGGGGTAGTTATATTATAGAAGATAAGTTAGCCCTTCTAGCTACTTATGCGTACGGAGCCCCTTATTAGGGCTCGGCTTAGCTCGGCTAACTAATATAGTTAAACCTCAGCAGAGGCCCGGCGCTAGTTCGGCGCTAGCTTAGCGCTATAATCCTAATCTTTAGCGTTATAATCCTAATCCCTTATAATTACCCTCCCTCTAGAGGGCTTAATCTCTAAGTCTAATAATCCTTAAAACTCCTACCTGCGCAGGGATTCGAACCCTCTATAGCGCTTCTAATTAGTCTATTTTATATCTATCGGGTCCGGGCTTTTAGGTCTTTCACCTAGTTACTATAGCTTCCGCCTAGCTTCAGGCTTTTCCCTATAGCTAGCAGGCTTTATATACCTATATAGGGATTTAAACCCTCTATAGTATAGTCTTTTCTAGGCCTTTAGGTCTTTTACCTAGTTATTATAGCTTCCGCCCGGCTTCAGGCTTTTCCCTATAGCTAGCAAGCTTTATATACCTATGCGGGGATTTAAACCCTCTATAGTACGGTCTTTTCCAGGCCTTCGGGTCTTTTACCTAGTTACTATAGCTTCCGCCTAGCTTCAGGCTTTTCCCTATAGCTAGCAAGCTTTACCTACTAATACCCCGAGGGCTTAGTAATAGTTTACTTATCCTCTGATATATATAGCTTAAAAACGCTATCTTTTGCGATCTATATACCTCTCCTAGTAGGGGTAGCTATAATAGCTTTAATACTTGCATAGGAGCTGCCCGGGTCTGCTAAGGGCCTAGCAACTAGTTCGCAGAACTAGTATTAATTAGTAGGGTAGCCCTTCCTATAGCACTCTTTATACTATAGGTTAGCCTAGTAGTCGGCTTTATAGTAGTTAGTTCTATTATACTTTTGGTATGCACTGCCCGGGGCATCGGGGCTACTATAATTAAAACGAGCCCTCTTCGGGGCGGGCTCCGCAATCCGCTCCAGGTATATATCCTATAGCTGCTCTATAGTAGTAGCTATAGCATATAGCTACTATATATTGAATTTCTAGCGTTCGAGGCCCTGCTAAAGCCGGGGTAAAAGCTAGAAGTAAAAGGTAAGGGCTTAGGCCTAGGACTCTTCGAAGTCTAGGGTTCTAAGGGCCTAGTAGATTGCTAACTACTTAGTAAAGAACTAGAGAAGCTATTAGCTAGGTTCTTACTAGAGGTTATTAAAGAGGCTATATAGCTAGCGCTCCTATAGTCTAGGGTTAATATATTCTTAGCAGATAAATATAGAGAAGTTAGCTTATACTAGATTAATAAGGCTAGCGTAGTAGTAGCGCTACTATATCTATAACCTAGTAGTTACCCTTATAAGTACCTACTAAATCTTCTATAGCTCGGAGGCTCTAGGCTAGAGGTTATTGCTATTTTCTATAGCTATTAGCTAATTATAGGTTTAGGCTAGCGTACTATCTTTAGCGAGGGTTCTATAAGCATATACTAGAGGGCGTTTATAATTATAGGCCTAGGCTTCGGTCTTAGGGACCAGCGTAGGGCGCGCGGATAGGGCCCGAATAAGCGCGTCGTTTTAGTTAGCTTAGCGCTAAATAGTTATAATAAGTTCGGTAATAAGGGCTGCATCAGGGCCTGTAATCGTTACTATCCCCGATCCTAGAGGGGTCTTAGAAGCAAAATTTTTACTTAGCTTATTAGGCGTAGAGGTGCTAGCGATACTTTAGTAGAGGCCCGATCTTATATTACTACTTATTCTAGAGCTAGCTGCCCGTATAATTAGGTAGAACTTATCTAATTATAAGGGTTATAGCCTATAAAAGGCTAGGCTAGGGAAGGAAAGAGTAGTAGTAATATAGGGGGTAGTTATATTATAGAAGATAAGTTAGCCCTTCTAGCTACTTATGCATGCGGAGCTCCTTATTAGGGCTCGGCTCGGCTCGGCTAACTAATGCGGTTAAACCTCGGCAGAGGCCCGGCGCTGGTTCGGCGCCGGCTCGGCGCTGTAATCCTAATCTTTAGCGCTGTAATCCTAATCCCTTATAATAACTTAATAACTTAATAACTTAATAACTTAATAACTTAATAACTTAATAACTTAATAACTTCATAACTTCATAACTTCATAACTTAATAACTTAATAACTTCATAACTTCATAACTTAATAACTTCATAACTTAATAACGTAATACCTATATATATATATATATATATATATATACTATAGAGCTATATAATAGCTTAAATAATATAATAATAATAAAAGAATAATAGCACTTTAGTAATTTAAACTTCTATATAAAATTATATATACGTTGTAACTATATACTTTCTAATAGGAAAATATTCCTTAAAGCTTCCTCTATATAACTATATAAAATGGGGCACGGACTACTTAGTAGTCTAAGCATAACTGCTTAGATAATTAGCTACTTTTATAGTTATGTTTTAGAATAATTCAGCTCCTCACGCCTCTTAGGAGCAATTAGAACTTAGTGAATATAAAATTATTAAGGATATAGTTCAATATTAGTTTCTATATTATTTTCTATATAATTCTATGCTATATTATGCTGGATTTATCGGGGATTTCCCTGAATATTATTGCGCCCTAATATCCGGGCCTTCCGAGCTACCCTACGCTACGCCAGATATCTCCCACGAGTTCTTACAACATATAATAATAATCCAACGAATAATAGCTTAATTTACAAGCTTAATAAAGCCTTATATAGCTTAAAACAAAGCCCACGCCTATAGTATAAACACCTATAGTCAATACTACTTCAGTATAACTTTAAAGTCTCTCCTTATAATAAAGGAGTATTTATATTAAATAATAATAACTATAAAGCCATTCTAGCGTATTATATTAATAATATACTATTAGCTATTAGTAGTAATAGGATTGATAACTATATATATAATAACCTATAAAAGTATTTAAGACTTTAATACTTAGGGGAGCCTAGTATCTTCCTAGGAAATAAAATAATAATAGACCGTATAAATAAACAATTATATATAAAACAACAAAAGTATAATAAAAGAATACTTGATAAATATAATAAAACTAAAGTCTGTAGGGCTTATACCCCTATGGATAATAATCTAAAGTTATATAAGAATAATAACTATATAACTAAAGAGGAAATATTATAATATTAATAAGAGATTAGAGCCCCCCTATACCTAGCTTTAAAAACAAGGCTAGATATTACTTTAGCGGTTATAACTTATGCCCATTATAGTAGTAATCCCTCTAAAGAGCACTTTATAGCTCTTAATAGAATATGGGGATATATAAATAAATTCGTTAATTATAGTTAAACTTATAACTATAAGAAGGAAATATCTAATAATGAGATAATTAGATTTACGGATTTAGACTCGGCATAAGATCTTAATAATTAACAATTAACCTTAGTATATAGATATTTACCTAGGGTTTATATAATATTATATCCTATTCTTCTTCTAAATAGAACACAGCAGCCTTATCTAGCTATAAAGCCAAATATATAGCTTTATCTAATATAGCAAAAGAGGCTCTATATATATATATATAGAGTAGCTATAACTTTATACTTAAAACACTAGGCTATAATAGCCTAATAAAGCTTAAACTACTTATAGATAATATCTCAGCTTAGAAGTTAGCTAAGAATCCTGAATTTTATAAAAAGGCTAAGTATATCAATATAAAATACTACTTTACTAGAAATCTAGTTATAACAGAAGAGATTTTCCTCTTTTATATATAGCCTAGTAATAATTTTATAAATATTTTAATAACGCCTTTAGGCAAAATAAAATTTCACAACCCATTAAAAATAATAGGTAATAATAATATAAATAATATAAATAATAGTATGTATAACATAAAGAATAATAACTATATTATAGATCTAAATTATTAGACTATAGTAACTATTATAAAAAGTCTAGTTTTCCTTTTATACTTATGAGAGTTAGGTTTTTAGGTTTTTCTATTAGAGTATGATAACTTATAATGAGTATAATAAAATATAATATAATATAATATAATATAATATAGGAAATAGAATTAGATTTTATCTTTAAAGCCCTATATCTCTATGAGTTTAAGAGATATAACGAAATAAAGGATATATTTAAAACTCTTATTTTATTCTATATTAAACGGTATGTAGTTCGATATTATATACCTAGGGCTTATATTTTTATACAGGATGATAAGATAAAATTAGAACTTAAGGTTTAACTAAATCTATTAAGATTTAGCTAAGAAGGCTTTTATATATTAATATAGTATATAGGGTTTAAACTAGCTAAATCTAGCTATATTAGGTTTAAACTCACTATATTATACTTTATTAGTACTACCGAGCCTTCTCAAGGATTAGGAGGAAATTAATTCTAAATACCTACCTTTTCCCTAGCTCTTTAGACCTAGTTCTTAACGTATTATATTATAAATTATACTATTATTCGTAACTATATTTCTCCTTCTATCTAAATACTATGCAATAAACCCGAAAGATCACTCTATTATATTATTCCCTACCGGATATATATCTATATTATCACGGGGACCTTTCTACCTCTCTTTCTACCCACATAGCCGTGCTAATAAATAAGAAGCTATATATAAGTAGATATATACCTTACAGGGGGGTATAGGAATACTAAAGGTATATCTTAATATTTCTATTCTAATATTATAAACTTTGAATAAACTTTAATAAATAACTATAATATATATAGATAGTTATCTATATAATATCTCTTTAATAATATTTTAATAACTATAAAACATAAAATAATAATTATAATAATATTTCCTTTCAGAAATCAATACTCTAAAAATCTATATAAATTCTAATAATATTAATAACCTTATATATATATATGTAATCCTTATATTTATAGCTATAAATATATAAAAATAATACACGGACTATATAGTCATCTAAGCACCATTCTGCTAAATAAGCTTAATATTTAGCCGTTTAGTAGCTACGTTTTAGAATACCTTTCCCTTTATTTTATAAGGGGAGGATTTATAACTTAAGAATAATATTACTAATATTAATAATTTCGTAATTAATTTATTCTAGGAAGAATACCTCCTTATGCCTAGATTTATTAACCTTTATTATAATTAAAACTAGCTTATAAATATCTATTATTTAGGCTGCTTTTCAGTCCCCTTGACTACTTATATACCTATTCTTATAATAACTTTATAATAAATAATTATAAGCTCTTTCTATCTAAGTTATTATTAGTAAAACTTATATCTAATACTACTTTAAGGCCTTTAGTTAATCCCTTAGGGACTCTATATTCTAAGTATAATCCCTTTATAAATATAAGATATTATATAATATAATCTATTACTATATAGTAATAAGGCCTAGGGTTTTAATTAAATCTAATAAGTCTACTAATTATAAATAAGATATTAGGTCTAGTTATTACTATAATATATAGGAGGGACCCTACTTTCTACTAATACCTTATAAGCTTACTCTTTATTACCTCTCTATCATAAGGTAGGAGTTTATTTTATACTATTAGGGTCTTATAATCTCTTATAAGCTTATTATTAAGGAATTTTGATATTTTCTTAAAGAAAGATAACTATAATAGCTATAGTTTATAGTTAGATTAGTTTTATATAACTTTAATCCCTAGAAACTACTAAATATTCTTACTTCTTTTACGGTAGTATTATAGTTAAAATTCATAAATTAGTAATCTAGCCCTTAACTCTTTAGCTAGGGGATATCTAAATATATACTTATTAATATAGAAGAAGAATAAGATCTTATTATTATACTAGTAGTAGTTTTTACTAGCTACTTACTGAAACCTATATACTATAACACTTATTTCTAGGTATTATTACTATAGTAATTGTTAGAACTGCAATGCGTAGTTATAGTTGTGCTACAATGTTATAAGTCAAAAGGCGTGGGCGCCCACTGTTACCTGAATCGGTCGCAGTATGCGCTTAAGTATTAAGGTCCCGTATGCGCGCGCGCGCTGCGTGACATGTGCGCGCAGCTAGCAATAGCTAGTGTAGTATATACATAATTATGACTGCGCATTGTAGTTCTGTGTAAGAATAGGTTTATAAGTAGTAAAGGGGACTGAAAAGCAGCCTAAATAATTGATATTTATAGGCTGGTTTCAATTATGATAAAAGCTAATAAATTTAAGCATAAGGAGGTATTTTTCCTAGAATAAATTAATTAAGAAATCGTTAATATTAATAATATTATTCCTAAGTTCTTAATCCAACCCTTATAAAGTAAGGGGAAAGATATTCTAAAATATAGCTACTAAGTAGCTAAATATTACGCTTATTTAGCAGAATCGTGCTAGGATCACTATATAGTCTATTCACTATTTTTATATATTTATAGATATAAATATATACATATATATATATATATATATATATATAGTTATCAATATTATTAGAATTTATATAGATTTTCAAAGTATTTATTCCCTAAAGGAAATATGATTATAATTATTATTTTATATTTTATAGTTATTAAGATATTATTAAAGACATATTATATAGATATATAACTATGTATATTATAATTATTTATTAAAGTTTATTTAAAGTTTATAATATTAGAATAGAAATATTAAGATATACCTTTGGTATTCTTATACACCCCCCGTAAGGTATATATCTATTTATATATAGCTTATTATATTATATTATATTATACTCATTATAAGTTATCATACTCCAATATAAAAACTCTTAAAACCTAGTAGGAAATATAAAGAGGAAATTCTTAGAGTATTTATATACAAATCACTAATAGAAAAACCTAAAAACCTAACTCTCATAAGTATAAAAGGAAAACTAGACTTTTTATAATAGTTTATAATAATTATTATAGTCTAATAATTTAGTATAGGAACATTCGCCTACCTACTGCGTAGGTAGGACTCCTACTCGCCCGGTAGGCTAGATCCGGCTTTAGATCCGTGTCCTAGGTTAGAATAACTAGGACCTAGCGAGCAGTTATATAACCTATTGTATAACCTACCTTATTAGACTTCCTTTACCATTCCTACCTCGCTAGCTACCTTCTAATATAACTTAATATTATTAATAATCTAAACTTTATACTACGCCTACCCTCGCTCTCTTTATATACTAGTATTTATAAAACTAATACTAATTAGTAATTAACTTTGCTATTATACTATAACTATAAATTAATAAGGATTAATATACTGAAGAGATAATATTTATTACTTAATAATTCTAAGCCTCCTCTTATATATAATTATTATACTAATCGAGATTTTAGATTTAGTTATTAATAATTTAACCTCCACTTCTAATCTACTACTTCTAAAGTTATTACTAATATTACAAGCGAGGTTTTAGATCCCCTACTATTAATAATAACTATAATCTATCCTATCATAACCTTAATATTAATAATTTATAATTTATAATTTTTCGTTATACTAGCTAAGTTATTATTTTACCCCTACTTTTACTCTCTTTCAATACATTCTATTACCCTTATAATTACTATAAATACTATATCTTCTATCTACTAACTATACTACCTTCTACTAATATTATAATTATTTAGAGCCCTCTATTAACTTTCCCTCTTTCTACTTTATATTCACTACTTATTTTATTAATTTTAACTCCTATAAGTCTTTTTTAGCAAATTTAATATATTTAGTATTATTTAGTATCTTCTAATATTAATAATAACCTCGCTACTTCTCCCTCCTTTAATCCCCTTCTTGATACTTAAATCTACGACGTCTAACCCTCTATTTATATTACTAATAGTAATAACCTAAAATAATAATAATAAGCCCTAACTACCTACTATAAGAGAATAGTAATAAGCCCCTATTACCTACTAAAGTAAATTATCTTAATCTTAACTACTCATCTTAACTACTATATTAATATAATATGTATATTAATATAAGGTTATTTATAGCTTTAAGCTTTATAACTTCTAAATATAATAAGCCCTAACTACTTATATAAAATAGTTTTAAAAGGATCATAGCTTTAACCTTTATAGTAACTACTGAATTAGATATATTTATAATTACTAAAAGTTAACCTTCTAACTTTAAGCTACTACCTCCCCCTCTATCTAAATAACCCCTCTCTTACTTTCGTTTTCTTATAACTTCACTACTTATAACTTTATAACTTTATAACCTTAACTTCTTAACTTTATCTTACCTATATTGTATCTATTATCTATAAGTTATAATAAGTATTAAAAAGCTTTTAATAATAGCTACTCTACTAATAGTAAAGGTCTAGTGGATTTATTTTAATTAGCTTATATTGATAGCACTTATTTTTCTAGAGTAAAAAGGTATATACTAAGTCTTTATTAAAAATTACCTAGATCAGTTAATTATAATTAGTTAATTATATTATCAAGACCTCAAATTTTCCCTCTCTTATCTCCTTTTAAATCTATCACCTCTATTAGTTTAGATCTATCTAGGAATATCTATCTTAAATAAAAAGTAATTAATAATCCCCTCTTTAGGATATCCCCTTTTTAGAGTTAATAAGATCTAATAAGTAAATTAATATTTTAAATCCCTCCTCTAAGTAAGTATTTTAAATCCCTCTTCTAAATAAATATTTTAAACCTCTCCTCTAAGTAATCCTTTTATTAAAAAGGTCCCATTTTTAGAGAAGTCTATTAAATAATCTTTTAAACTTTCCTCCCTTTTAAACTTTCCTCTTTTTTAACTCTTCTCTCTAAGTAATTCCTTTATTAAGAAGGTTCCCTCTTTAGGGAAGTCCTCTAAGTAATCCCTTCTTAGGTCCCCTCTTTAGGATAGTAAGTAATCCCTTTTAAAAATGACTTTTTTAAGGAAATAAGTAAATACTTAGAAACTACATAAAAAGGAACTAGGTTATTAATAAGAAAAAGATTAAATAATAGTAATTATAAGTTACTTAATATAGAGATTAACTATCTAAAGCTATAGCTTAGGAATAATACCCCTAATTAAGATATAAAAATAAGCTTAATTATTTTATATAACTTCTAAATATAGCTCTATTAATCCTTTCTAATAGCTAATAATATTAATACCTCTCTTATTCCCTCTCTTTTCTCTTTATCTTAATACTAATTAGTAATCCTAATCCCTAATAGTTTTAAAGCTATTATTAATTATAAAATATATAAATAAATTAAGTTCTTTAACTCTAAAAAGATTAACTAAGCTAAGATTACTAGCTATATTACTAGCTATATTACTTATTATATTAATAAGTATATTAAATATTATATCTAAAGTTACTAATTATAAGCTAATTTTAAAAACAACTCTAAGGATATTATTAAGATCTTTAATTATATAAATAATTATACTACTAAGGCTTTTTAAAATATCCTTACCAATAATAATATATTTATTACTTATAATAGTAATTAAATTAAATTTTCTTACTAAGATTACTTAATAATCTAACTTCTACTTATAGAGTAGTAATAACTTTAACTTAGTTAAATTATAATACATAATAATTATTAAAAGGTATAATAAAGACCCTGATTTCTTTATAGAGATTATGTAAAAAGTTAAAACCCCTATTTTTCTTATTATTACTCCTCTTATATAATATTAAAAGCTCTTTATTACTCCTATATTCCCTATATATTAACCCCCTTATCCCCCTCTAATAGAGACTACTTAACCCTTTTTATTTTAAAATACTAGGAATAATACCTAAGGTCTTAATTTAATAAGATCTATAAGATAGAACTAGTAAGCCTAATTTCTATTAAATAAGATCTCCTTATTATACTAACCTAAGAGCCTTATTAAGTTTTATAATAATAATAACCTTAAGTATAATAATAATAAGATAGATATATTAGACTTTAAACTCTTTATTTTTAAGAATTATTATATTAAAGCTAGTATATCCCTGTAGTAATATACTAAAGCTTTTTCTCTTATATTAAAAGAAAACGCTTAATGATATTATTATTAATATATTACTACTAAATACCCCTATTATTATATACTAAGGTAATTATATCAATGAAGAAATATTCTAAAACTAAGGAATTCTATATTACTAATAAGGAACTATAGGATAATACTATATTACCTAATATTATATATAGAAACCCTAATTAATCTATTATTAAAAACCTTAAAATACTATTTAAAACCCTCTCTATTATTAAACCTACCCTTAATAAGGAATTTAATACTAATAAAGACCCTCTCTATTATAAGATTCAAAGCGCTTACTAAGGAGTTTAAGAATACAAACTTACTCTCTATAAATATCTAACTAATTTATAAGACCTTTATAATTCCTTATATTTTATTATTAGTATTATATCTTAAATAAACTAGAGCCTTAATATACAGTTTACAGCTTTAGAGGATCTACAAGAGTATAATATAATATATACTAACTAATAATTCTAAAGTAATAATTATTATAATTTCTATTGAAATTAAAATAATAATAATAATAGTAGATTCTACTAAACCTAGCTATATTAATAAGGACCCCCTCTATACTACTAATCCTATACTAATCGCTATAATAACCCGAGAAGATACTAGATTTACTATGAGCCTAAATACTAATCCTAGAAGTATAATAATAATAAATAAACCTAAGAGTTTAATAAGTTTAAGTCTAAATACTCTTAAAATATTACTAAAGAAGAGTTTAATACCTTTCTTATTAACTTTAAAAGTAGTAATAAGGATTAAGAAGCCCTAGCGAATAATATTAATATTAATAGTAAGGTTAAGTAATACTTTAGGATTACTAGTAAGACTAATCCTAGCCCTCCTCTCCTTATAAGTTTAATATGTTTATTAATAATATTATATTTATAATTAATACTAATAAATTAATTAACTCATTACTAAATTAAGCTACTTACTATATAATTATAGGTATTAACTTAGCTACTAACCCTAAGCTTACTCTCCTATTTACCTAGCTTATCCTATCTAGAGCTTCTACTCTAATCTAATTATTTATACTTAATAATAGGTACTCTAAGGAAGTTTTCTAGGGTATTATATTAAATTTAGATATTACTAGAGTCTCTACTCCTAGGTAATAGTAAGTTATTACCTTATAATAAATTTACTTATTAATAGTAATTAATAGGGTAAATACTAGCTAAGTAAGAGTATACTTTAGAGATAGTCCCTATAAGGATTTATTTAATATTATTATGATTAAAACTATATTTAGTAGTATAATCTTCTATATAATACTCTCTAATACTCCTTTTCTCCTCTACTTAAGTAATATATAATAAATATGTATTATTTTAATGACTTATATAACTACTTATTTTAGAGTAATATTATAGCCCTAGTTATATATAAATAGGGCTATACTTAGCTTCTTTTTAATAAAGAGGAGAGTTTTACCTCAACTAGCTATTTAATAGATGTTAAGCTATAGCGCCTCTCTTAATAATTATTTAGTTATCGCTCTATTGCTAAGTTACCTATTCTCCTCTAGTATATTAATTACCTTATTTAAATAGTAATAATTAAGTAGTTAATTAAGATCTATTAGTATTACTAATTTAATATAAGAGCCCCTTAGAGGTTTGAATTCTCCCTCTAGAATAACTATTTATTTAATTATAAGATTATGTATAATATTATCTATTTTAAAAGTAAAATAACCCTATATATTATTAATATAGCTAATAGCTTTAATGCTACTTACTTTCTCTCTAATCTCTTTATAAAGATTACTTAAGAAACCCTCTACCTCTACTAGATTTATATCTATTAGAGACTACCTAATTATATTATTATAAATACTAGATTAAACCTTCTAATAAAAGCCTTCAAAAATAATACTAAATTAATAGTAATTGTAATTAAAGTTATCTCTATTAAAGCCTACTACTAAATTAGTAAAATAGAGAGATATTATAGCCCCCTATATTATACGTATATTATTATTTAATAAGAAGTCCCTATATAAGCTCTCTAAATAGTAATTAAGTTTATTAATAATACTACTAGCTCTAATAGCCTTATATAAACCCTACCTATTTTAATATATACCTATAGATTAGTAATAAACCTACCCTCTCTCCTAATATTAATACTAGAGCTAAGGTAATTAATACAATAATAGAGAATTTATAAAAAGAATACTCTAAATATAAAGTTATAAATACCCTCGCTACTTATAATAGCCCTAGTACTAATAATATTATTTTTTTCCTATTATAATTATAAGTTAGAGTATATTAAGAAAAGGATAAGTAGTAAGGCCCCTACTAATTAGTTACTACTTTAAATAGAATAGTTATTATTTAGCTACCCTATAGCTTCTAAGATTTCCCCTCTATTACTATAAGACCTTTTTATAGTAATCCCGAGGCCCCTAAAGGCTCTAATAATAATAACCTATAAGCCTCTATTACCCCTAAGGCTACTAAGCTAAGCCTAACCCCCCCTCTACCCTAGTATAGAGGATAACCCTAAAGGAACCCTATTACTAACCTATTTAATATATTTAAACTAGAAGTTAACTACTTAATAATATTTATCTTAATAAAAGAAAAAGCTAATTAGGAACTCTCCCTAGCCCTATATAAGTCTAATAAGCTTATTACTAATAATCCCCCCTTTTAGAAGTCTTATAAGAAAGACATTAATACTCTCTTTAATTATAAAATATTTACATTTAAGATTTATAACTTAACTAAGTAATATAGCTAGCTTTTCTAATCCTATATAATTAATAAGATTAAAAATAAGACTACTACCCCTATTAAGAAGTACTATCTAATTATTTATAATATTGATAATACTAATAAGTAAGGTGTTTTAACTTAATTACTTATAATCTAGCGCTATAGTATTTACCTCCTTCTAGTGATTACCATATCGCTTAGCCCTAATTATATTCTTTAGATTGAGGATATTACTTAAGCTTATATATAATCCTAAATAATATTAGTATATAATATATATACCTAACTACCTAACTAGATCTATAATCTCTACCCCCCTAGGATTATTATAAAAATTATTAAACCCCTTTATGATATTACTAAACTAGTACCTATTAGTAGGCTACTTATAACGCCTGTTATTATAATAAGTTATATATAACTAGCTCCGCCTTTAACCCCTATCTACTGATTACTAATAACTTAAGCCCTTACTTTACTATTATTAATATATAAATAGATAATATAATTAGTCTCTCTAATAATACTTTTTCTATTATTGAAAAAGAAAAGCTCTAGAAAGCTAAATTTATAGCTAAACCTAAGGAGAAACTCACGCCCTAGACTCCTATTACTTTTAATAATAGAATAATCTCTATTGCTATTACTAGCGCTATTATACTATACTAAAAAGGCTAAGGTACTAAGATTAACCCTATAAAAAGGACTTCTTAGAAAGTACTAGTAAAGGAATAGTATATTAAGTAGTAAGCTAGAGGGGCTTATATAGCCTTAATTTACTAACTGAAAGCCTATCTTAACTTATTAACTACTACTTAACGCTAGGATTTAAATAATAACGATATTACTACTCTTAATAAGCGCTTATAATAGCTAAAGGATAACCTTAATTAAGGCCTAATTTTTATTATATTATTACTACTTATTACTAAACTATTTATATTTATAAATAGATTATTTACTTATAATCAAGACCTTATATTATAATTAGGTTATATTATTATACTTATTAATAAATTAATAAATAATATAACCTTTATAATTAATAGTAATATTATTTACTATAGCTCTATTAAGTATAAATAAGTTACTTATAGTATATTAGCCTTAGAGATCCATACTAAAGTTACTAGCGCTAACCTCGCCTTTGCTATTACTCTAACCCTTTGATAAGTTACTACTAAGCTAGGTATTACTAACTCTATCCCTATAGTAATATATATTAACTTATACTCGCTATATAAATATCTAATTAAACTTAATACTACAAAGGAAAAGAGGCTTATAATTAATATTATAGCTCTCTATTAGTTATATAAGCGCTATAAGCTATCTAAGATCCGATAGGTTAATAGTAAAAATAACCCCGCTAATATACTAATAAAAGTAACGCCTAATAGAGCATTACGCCGCCTTATTAATAGGAATAAATTAATGATTTATATAGAAGGATTAGTATAATATTAATATAATAATAGGTATTTATAAAAAGATAGAATAAATAGGATTATAACTAAAACTAGCTACTTTTCTGTTTTATTCAGAAGCTAATAATAGCTTCTAACTTATTATTTAATTTACATAATTAGATAGCCTTATTAGGCGATTACTAGTATGAAAGAAAAACTACTAATATAGGAATACTTACCTACCTATATAGTAGGTAGTACTCCTACTCGCCTAGTAAGCTAGATCTAGCTTTAGATCTATAGCCCGGGTTAGAATAACTAGGAACTAGCGAGTAGTTATATAACTTATTACGTGACCTACCTTATTAGGCTTCCTATATTATTCCTACCTCGCTAGCTACCTTCTAATATAACTTAATATTATTAATAATTCAGACTTTGTACTACGCTTACCCTTGCTCTCTTTATATACCGGTATTTATAAAACTAATATTTAGATCTATATTAATGTTATTATTTTTCATATTACTTATATTATTATTACTTATTATTCTTAAGAAGCTATAAAAATTTATTTTACCTAGAGGCTTTATTAAAATATCCATAATATTATTACTAGACTATATATAAAAGAGGAAAATCTCTTCTTTTATAACTAGATTTTTAATAAAGTAGTATTTAATATTAATATACTTAGCGTTTTTATAAAATCTAGGATTCTTAGCTAACTTCTAAGCTGAGATATTATCTATAAGTATTTTAAGCTTTATAAGGCTATTATAGCCTAGTGTTTTAAGTAAAAAGTTATAGCTATTATATATATATATATATAGAGCCTCTTTTGCTATATTAGATAAAGCTATATATTTGGCTTTAAAGCTAGATAAGGCTACTGCTTTTTATTCAGAAGAAGAATAGGATATAAAATTATATAAACCCTAAGTAAGTATATATACTAAGGTTTATTTTTAATTATTAAGATCTTATGCCTAGTCTAAATCCGGAAATCTAATTATATTATTATTAGATATATACTTATTATTGTTATACGTTAAATTGTAATTAGGAAATTTATTTATATATCCCTATATTCTATTAAGAGCTATAAAGTGCTCTTTAGAGTGATTACTACTATAACGGGCATAAGCTATAACTGCTAAAATAATATCTAGCTTTATTTTTAAAGCTAGGTATAGGAGGGTTCCGATCTCTTATTAATATTGTAAGATATTATATAAATATCTCATGAAACCCTATATAAAGAAGACCTATAAAATATATAATAAATAAAAATACTTAATAATATACTATATAATACAGCATAGTAAATTACAGTACTAATAATACTGTCTATACTGTGGATAGAAAGGTCCAGAAAGTCCTAGAAAGCCTTATCTTTAATACGCTTTCTAGCTAGAACTAAAAGGGTTTAAGCTATAACCTTAATATATAACTAAGCTAAATAGGCTAAACATATACTTAGTGCATTGCGTAAGCTATTGCGTAAGTAATTACGTAATAGAAGCCTCTAGAAGGCTTAAGATAAGTAGAAATAACCCTCCTTTCCTCCTATCTAGCTAATTACTAGTTAATAAGCCGAAATAATACTTCTTTTAATACCCCTATTATACAAGGAATTATTACCTAAGCTATCTAGTGGATTACGCTATACGATTACGTAACCTAAGAAATATTATAATATTTACTCTCTAGTTGTATAGTTATTATTCTTATATAACTTTAGATTATTATCCATAGGGGTATAAGCCCTATAGACTTTAGTTTTATTATATTTCTTAAGTATTTTTTTAGTATACTTTAGTTATTTTATACATAATTATTTATTTATACGGTCTATTATTATTTCATTTCCTAGGAAGATACTAAGCTCCCCTAAGTATTAAAGTCTTAAATGCTTTCATAGGTTATTATACATATAGTTATGAGTATTATTATTATTAATAGCTAATAGTATATCATTAATGTAATAAGCTAGAATAGCTTTATAGTTATTATTATTCAATATAAATACTCCTTTATTTTAAGGAGAGACTTTAAAGTTACATTAAAGTAGTATTAACTGTAGGTATTTATACTATAGGCGTAGTCTTTGTTTTAAGCTATACAAGGCTTTATGAAGCTTATAAATCAAGCTATATATCTGCTAGCGCTTAGCAGCGCTATTATTACTAGTATTGCTAGGCGCGGGTTACTTATTGCTAGTATGCTAAAGACCCTCGATTATAGTATAGAGGTTTGCAATCTTAGCGCAAAGGCTTATGATCTCCTTAGTCTTAACTATATTAATAGCTATGCGAATCTTATTAGTAACTACTTGCTTAGATGCACTATTATTCTCAAGTTTAGCGAGACGCTTGCTAATAGTATTAATATTAATAATATCCACGTTAGCTATATTAGTTTCTATAGTATCGAGGCGAGGAAGGATTTCCTATTAGATACTATTAATAATAGTATTAATATTACCCTTAGCCTTATTAGCGAGGTCCTTTGCGTTTTTAGCATCCTTACGGGCTAACGGGTCTATAGCTATAATATTACTAATATTAATAAGCGGGGCAATAGAAAGGAGGTCGATATGGTTTATTGCAATGAGGTTACTAGTAATAATTCTATTAGCATAACTATAAGCGTTATAAAAGTATATAGCGAGGACCTAGGTATAACTAGGGAGAAGCTTGCTATAGGTGTTATTATTAATATATGCGTTATATACTCGCTTAAGGGTATCCTAGATATATCTAACGTAGAGGTTAGAAGATATATTCTCAGAAGGCTTGATATTATTAAGGATTTTCTCGATCTCCTCGACGAGGACTATATCGGGGTAGTATAGAAAAGCGTTATTAATACGAGCCTTTACCTCGTCGATCTACTAGCGCTAGGCTATAGGGCTAGGGCGGCCTTTCTTAGGAGTCTTACGAGGGGTTGGATTATTATTATGTAATAATCTATTAGCATTTTTATTATATAAGAAACCAGTAGGTATCCTCACATAGAGATCTTTATCAATATCTATATAGGTAAAAGCAGTAGTAACGTTAAAATACTTTAATATATAGTTATATTTCATAGCAAACATAATATAAATCTATAGCTTTTAGGCCTATAAGAAGTACTAAAAGTTTCAAGGTAATCTATACCAACATATTAGTTAAAACCTTGAACTACCCAACGGGCTTTGTATTTTATATCATTATTATTATTATTAACTTAAGCCTTAAATTCATTGAAGGCTTTAGTAATAGTTTTAGCTATTTTGTTTTATAATAGCTTTCCCTATATAAAGCGGGTATATTTATTAATAAATATTATTATTAGATTTATAATACTAGTATTAAAGAGTGTAGGAGGTTAGGTATAGTACTAAGTCTAAATTAATAATATTAAAGTCATTATTAGAAGGTAGCTAGTGAGATAGGAATAATGTAAGAGGCTAATAAGGTAGATTATAATAAGTAATATAATTACTTACTAGGTCCTAGTTATTCTAAGCTAGGCTATAAATCTAAAGTTAGACCTAGCTTATTAAGCAAGTAGAGTTCTACTTACTATGTAAATAAGCGAATATTCCTGTGCTAGGAGTCTTTCTTTTATACTAGTAATCGCTTAATAAGCCTATCTAATTATATAAATTAAATAATAAGTTAGATGCTATAATTAGCCTCTAAATAAAGTAAAAGGTAGCTAGTTTTTAGCTATAATCCTATCCTTCTATATATACTCATTATTATACTAATCCGTTTATTATTCGTATTACCTATCCTTCTATATAAATAATTAAAAAATTCCTATTAATAAGATAGTGTAGCGCCCTATTAAGTATTATCTTTATTAATATATTAGCAGGATTATCTTCGCTATTAACCTATTAGATCTTTAATAGCTTATAGCGCTTATATAACTAATAGAGAGCTATAATATTAATTATAAGCCTCTTTTTCTTTATAGTATTAAGTTTAATTAGATATTTATATAGCGAGTATAAGTTACTATATGTTACTATAGGGATAGATTTAGTAATACCTAGTTTAGTAATAACTTATTAAAGGGTTAAAGTAATAGTAAAAGCGAGGGTAGTACTAGTAACTATAGTATAGATCTCTAAGCCTAATATACTATAAGTAACTTATTTATACTTAATAGAGCTATAATAAATAATATTACTATTAATTATAAAGGTTATATTATTTATTATTTTAGTAATAAGTATAATAATATATCCTAATTATAATATAAAGTCTTAATTATTAATAAATAATCTATTTATAAATGTAAATAGTTTAATAATAAGTAGTAATAATATAATAAATATTAAGCCTTATTTAAGGTTATCCTTTAGCTATTATAAGTACTTATTAAGAGCTATAATATCCTTATCAATTAGATCTTAGTATTAAGTAGTAGTTAATGGGTTGAAATAGGCTTCTAGTTAGTAAATTAAGGCTATATAAGCCTCTCTAGCGTACTATTTAATATATTATTTCTTTACCAATATTTTCTTAGGTATCTTCTTTATAAGCTTAATAATCTTAATCTTAGCGCTTTAGTCTTTTTAAAATAATATAATTATATTAATACTAATAATAGAGATTATTCTACTATTAAAAATAATAGGGGTCTAGGGGGTAAGTTTCTCCTTAGGTTTAGCTATAAATCTAGCTTTCTAAAGCCCTTCTTCTTTAATAATAAAAAAAGTATTATTAGAGAGACTAATTATATTATTTATCCATATACTAATAATAGTAAAATAAGGGCTTAAATTATTAGTAATAAGTAAGTAGAGATTAAAAACAGAGCTAGTTATATATAACTTATTATAATAATAAGCGCTATAAGTAGCTTATTAGTAGGTACTAGCTTTAGTAATACTATAAAGGGGTTTAATAACTTTTATAATAATCCTAAGGGAGTAGAGATTATAGATCTAGTTAGGGAGTTAGTATTAAATATTATATATTAGTATTATTTAGGATTATATATAAGCTTAAGTAATATTCCTAATTTAAATAATATAATTAGAGCTAAGTAGTAAAATAATTATTAGAAGGAGGTAAACGCTATAATACTAGATTATAAGTAACTAGGTTAAAATACCCTACTTATTAATATTACTAATACTATAAATAACTAAGTAGGACCTCTTAATAGGGGTAATAGTCTTATTCTTAATCTTATTAACTATATAGAATTAGAAAATAGCTATATTATTTAATTAGTTTATAGATTTTAAATTAAAATACTTTATAATTAAAGAGGGTATTAATCTATTTTTTATAAGACTTTTAAAAAAGGGGACTATTAATAATAAGCTTACTAGACTTATATAAAGCTAGGAAAAGTTTCTAGTTAGCCTTCTCTTTTATTAAAATAAATATTATTAAATAGTTAACTTTAATTTAATTATATTAAATAAGTTAGTAATAGGGTTCTTCTAGGGTTATCCTCTATACTAGGGTAGAGGGGGGTTAGGGTTAGCTTAGTAGCCTTAGGAGTAATAGGGGCTTATAGGTTATTATCTTTAGCTAGGTTAGGGTCTCTGGGGCCTCTAGCTACTATATACTAATTTTACCTACTTAAGTATAATAGACCTTCTAACTCCGCGCCTCGTAATAATATATATAGCCTTTAGTTATATAATCCTCTCCTAACTATAGCCGCACTTATATATACCTATAGCCTTACGATCTTAAACTTTATATTAATTATAATATAGTTTTTAATTATTTAAACTATAAAACTATCGACTTATTCTCTTATATACTACCTACGCTACTAATACTACCTCTATTACTACTCTATCCGCTATAACTATATTATTATTAGTAATGCTCTCTCTATTTAGTATAAGCTATACTTACTAATATTCCCCTAATAAGCCTAGGCTACCTCTACCTTAATAATATAGAGGACTTACTTAAAGAAGAGCTAATTCTATAGAGTATATGATAACCTACTTAGCTTCTACTATTAAGTATACTTATTTAGCTCTAATATTATTATAAGTATCCCTTCTAGGGGTATTAATAAGAGCCCTCTTAAGGGCTATACTAATAATACGCTCTCTATATATAATAAAGTAGTCAATAAAGGAGTAGGTTTTATTAATTATATTATACTAAACTCTCTAGTAATCTCTTATATACTATTAGTATTAAAAGGTATACCTTGTATAGGCTTAGCGTACTTATATATAGGGTTTAGTATTAATATTTTTGAGGATTTATTAAAAGGTATAGGAATAAGGAAGAGGGAGAGGTATAGGGCCCTGCTTATAGTAGAGCTTCTTGTACTTATAGCTATAAGAACCTCTTAGGAAAGATCTCCTTAGTTAAGGAGTTATCTCTTATATAGTAGCGTTTACCTTGCTAGAAGCGTAGCACCTTGCTAGAAGGTCGACCTTTTAGGTTAAGGAGTTATCTTATATAGTGGCTTTTCTAGGCCACGAGAGCCTTAGTAGCCCGTTTAGCTCTCATATAATTAGCCCCGGTATAGCGCGTATCTAACTTGATAATATTTAGAGGGTTTACTTCTAAGTAGGAATATATAGGGTTCCTATATTATTTTCCTTAACTAGTAGAGGGTATAGGTTAAAATACCTATATAGTATTTCCTAAGTTATACCTATAAACTAGGTAAATTTACTATAGTCTTTTTATAAAGCGGCTATAGTATAACTCCGAACCTAATTAGGGTCTCTAGGGGTATTAGGATCGCTATAGAAGGGTCTTATAGTAATAAAAGGGAAATCTTAAGGGCTATAGGGTAGCTAAATAATAACTATTTTACTTAAAATAGTAATTAATTAATAAGGACCTTACTATTTATCCTTTTCTTAATATACCCTAACTTATAATTATAATAAGAGTTAGATAATATTATTAATACTAGGGCTATTATAAGTAATAAGGGTATCTATAACTTTATATTTAGAGTATTCTTTTTATAAGTCCTCTATTAAAGTATTAATTATTTTAGCTCTAGTAGTAATATTAAGAGAGGGGGTAGGGTTATTACTAATCTATAGGTATATATTAAAAATAAGTAGAGTAAATATAAAGCTATTAGAGCTAGTAATATTATTAATAAACTTAATTACTGTTTAAAGAGTAAGAGGAGGCTTAATATAGGGGACTTCCTACTAAATAATAATATAAACGTAGTATAAGGAGCTATAATACCTCTCTATTTTATTAATTAAATAGTAGGCTTTAATAGAGATAACTTTAACTATAACTACTATTAATTTAGCGTTATTTTTTAAAAGCTTTTATTATAAGGTTTAATCTAATATTTATAATAATATAATCAAGTAGTCCCTACTAAATATAAATCTAATAGAGCTAGAGAGTTTCTTAAGTAGTTTTTATAGAAAGATTAGAGAGAAAGTAAGTAGTATTAAAGCTAGTAGCTATATTAATAATATATCGGGTTATTTTACTTTGAAAATAGATAATATTATAAATAATCTTATAGTTAGATAAATAATTATCCTAGAGGGAGAATTTAAACCTCTAAGGGGCTCCTATATTTTATTAGTAATATTAATAAACTTTAGTTAACTACTTAATTATTGTTATTTAAATAGGATAACTAGTACGCTAGAGGAGAGTAGCTAACTTAGTAATAGAGGGGTAACTAAATTATTAATAAAGGTATTATAACTTAATATCTATTAAATAGCTAGTTTAATATTACCTTAAAATAAGTAATGATAGAGGTTATTAAAGTAAATACCTATTTAATTTATATTACTTAAGTAAAGGAGAGAAGGGATATTAGAGGGTATTATATAGAAAATTATATTACTAAATACGGTTTTAATTATAATAATACTAAATAAATCCTTGTAGGGGCTATCTCTAAAGTATACTCTTACTTAGCTAGTATTTACCCTATTAATTACTATTAATAAGTAAATGTATTACAGGGAAATAACCTATTATTAGCTAGTAATAGAGACTCTAGTAATATCTAAATTTAATATAATACTCTAGAGAACTTCCTTAGAGTACTTATTTTTAAGTATAAATAACTAGGATAGGGTAGAGGTTCTAGGTAGGATAAGCTAAGTAAGTAAGAGAGTAAGCTTAGGGTTACTAGCTAGGCTAATATTTATAATTATATAGAAAATAGCCTAATTTAATAGTAGATTAACTAATTTATTATCATTAATTATAAATATAATATTAGTAATAAATATAATAGACTTATAAGGGGAAGACGGCTAGGATTAATCTTATTAGTAATCCTAAAAGTATTACTTAACCTTACTACTAGTATTAGTATTATTTACTAGGGCTTTCTAACTCTTATTATTACCTTTAAAGTTAATAAGGAAAGTAATAAACTCTTCTTTAGTAATATTTTAAGAGTATTTAGACTTAAACTTATTAAACTCTTAGGTCTATTTATTATTACTATACTTCTAGGATTAGTACTTAGGCTTATAGTAAATCTAATATCTTCTTAGGTTATTATAGCGATTAGTATAAGGTTAATAGTATAATAATAAGCTTTATTAATATAGCTAGTTTTACTAGAATCTATTATTATTATTATAGCTTTAATAAAACTATCATAGTTATTACTTTAGAAGTATTAGTTAGTATATATTATAATATACTCCTCTGGATTCTCTAAGGCTATAAATTATATATTAAAGCTTTAGTTTATTAAAAATATAGTACTAATAGTAAATTATAGGGAATTATAAAGGTCTTATAGGTTAGTAAGATACGTATAGAGGGTAAGTTTCTACTCTTAAACTCCTTAGTAAGTATTTTAAATCTTATAATAGAAGGGGCTTTTATTAGTATTAAATTCCTTATTAAGGGTAGGTGTAATAGTAAAGAGGGTTTTAAATAGGATCTTAAGGTTTTCAATAACCGATTTATTAGGATTTTTATATATAAACTTAAGTAATATAATATTATCTTATAATCCCTTATTAATAATATAGAATTCCTTAGTTTTAACGTATTCCTTTATTCATATAACTATCTTAGTATATGGTAATAAGGGGTATTTAATAGTAATATATTAGAAATAATATTCTTAAGTATCTCCTTTTAATATAAGGGAAACGCTTTAGTATATTACTATAGAGATATACTAGCTTTAGTATAATAATCCTTAAAAATAAAGAGTTTTAAGTTTAATATATCTATTTTATTACTACTATACTTGAGGTTATTATTACTATCAAACTTAGTAAGATTCTTACGTTAATATAATAAAAAGATCTTATTTAATAGGAATTAGGCTTATTAGTTTTATTCTATAGGCTTTATAAAGTTAAGACCTTAGGTATTATTCCTGGTATTTTAGAATAAAAAGAGTTAAGTAGTCTCTATTAGAGGGGGATAAGGGGTTTAATATATAGAGGATATAGGAGTAATAGAGGGCTTTTAGTATTATATAGAAGTAGTAATAATAAGAAGAAGAGGGGTTTTATTATCTTATATAATCTCTATAAAGAAATTAGGGTCTTAATTGTACCTTCTAATAATTATTAGATATTATATTTTAACTAAGTTAAGGTTATTATTATTTTATAAATAAAAGTTAGATTATTAAATGATATTAATAACATTTTCCTTAATTTAACTATAATTAGAAATAGAAAATATATTATTAGTAATAAGGTCTTTCTAAAAAGCTTTAATAATATAAATATCTATATAATTAAAGATCTTAATAATATCCTAGAAGTCTTTCTTAAAGTTAGCTTATAGTTAGTAACTTTAGATATAGTACTTAAAGTACTTATTAATATGATAAGTAATATAGCTAGTAATCTTAGCTTAGTTAGTCTCTTTAAAGTTAAAAGACTTAACCTAATTATATATCTTATAATTAATAATAGCTTTAATATTATTAGGGATTAGGATTACTAATTAGTATTAAGGTAAAGAGGAAAGAGAGAGATTAAATAAGACATTAATATTATTAGCTACTAGAAAGGAGTAATAAAGCTATATCTGGAAGTTATATAAACTAATTAGACTAATTTGTATGATTTAATTATTCGTATTACCCCTAAGCTATAGCGTTAAGTAGTTAGTTTAGATATTAAGTAATCTATAGATATTATTACTTAATCTTCTTCTTGTTAATAAATTAATTTATTTTCTTTACATAATATCCTTATATTACTTACTTCTCTAAAAAGAAGACCTTTTAAAAAGGATTACTTACATCCCTCAAAAGGGGACCTAAGAAGGGATTACTAAGAGGGCTTCTCTAAAGAGGGGAACTTCTTAATAAAGAAATTACTTAGAAGAGAAGGGTTAAAAGAGAGGAAAATCTAAAAAAAGATTATTTAAAAGATTTCTTTAAAAAGGGGACTTTTTAATGGAAAGATTACTTAGAGGAGGGGCTTAAAATACTTACTTATTTAGAGGATAGATTTAAAATACTTATTCATTTACTTGATCCTATTAACCCTAAGGAGGGAATACCTTAAAGAGGAGATTATTAGTTACTTATTATTCAAAATGGATTTTAAAGTAATAGAAGTAATAAATTTGGAAAGAGATAAAAAAGGGGAAAGATTAAAGTTATAATAATATAATTAACTAATTATAACTAATTAATTTAGGTAGGTTTTTAATAAAACCTTAGTCTATACCTTTTTATTTTAGAGACAAAAGTGTTACTAGTATAAGCTAATTAAGATAGATCTTTTAAACATTTACTACTAGTAAAGTAATTATTACTAAAGGCTTCTTAATACTTATTATTACTTAGATATAATAAATATAATATAGATAGAATAAAGTTAAGAAGTTAAGGTTATAAAGTTATAAGTAATAACGTTATAAGAGAAGGAAGGTAGGAGAGGGGTTATTTAAATAGAGGAGGGGGGGAGGTAATAGCCTAAAGTTAAAAAGTCGACTTTTAATAACTATCAAGAAACCTAATTTAGTAGTTACTATAAACATCAAAGCTATAATCCTTTTAAAACTATCTTATATAGGTAGTTAGGGCTTATTACTATTATCTTAGGTTATAATTATTATTAATATAAATAGAGGGTTAGTAAGAATAGATTTAAGTATTAAAAAGGGGTTAAATGGGGGAAAAGTAGCGAGGTTAGTATTAATATTAGAAGGTACTAAATAATATTAAGTATATTAAATTCGCTAAAAGGACTTATAGGAGTTAAAATTAGGAAAATAAGTAATTAATATAAAGTAAAAGGAAGAGAAGTTAGTAGAGAGCTCTAAATAATTATAATATTAGTAGAAAGTAATTCAATTAGTATTTATAGGATATAATATTTATAGTAGTTCCAAGGGTAGTAGAAAGTATTAAAAGAGGGTAAAAATAAGGGGGAAGTAATAACTTAGTTAGTATAATAAAAGATTATAAACTATTAATTATCAGTATTAAGGTTATAATAAGATAAACTATAGTAGTTATTAATAATAAGGGATCTAAAACTTTACTTATAATATTAGTAATAACTTTAGAGGTCCTAGGTTAGAAGCAGAGGCTAAACTATAAATAACTAAACCTAAAATCTCTATTAGTATAATAATTATATATAAGAGGAGGCTTAGGGTTATTAAGTAATAAATATTGTCTCTTTAGTTTATTAATTCTTATTAATCTATAGTTATAATACTAGGGAGCGCTAGCTATAGCTAGCTCTAAGGAGAGACCTTCCGTTAGCAAGGTTACGCTATATATAGAATAGATCTAATTAGTAATACTATATATTCTATTCTCTATACCAGGGAGCGCTAGCTACAAGCTCTTCTAATAGGATATTAATTATAATATCTAGTATTTAATATAAGCAAATAGTATAGTAGTTTCCTTATATAATAATCTCCTCTTAATACATAGTCTTTTACATACCTCCCGCTCTTATTAGAGGTATATATACTAAAATAGATACTAAATGATAGAAAGTAAGTATACTATAAGCTATACTAAAGAGTAGCTATTTATTTTTATAGCTTATATATTACTTAAAATCTATAGGTACCTTATAAAGAAGATAAGTAAGGAGATCTTTTAAAGCTTAAAAGTAATTCTTAATAACTACTTTATATTATATTTTAAAGTTTTATCTACTAAGTCTAGTTATAGCTAACTCTATCTAACCTTAATAAGGGTATAAATATACTAGTAAGTAGCTATCCCTACTAGCTCCTAGCTCCTGCTCTTATTAGAGGTATATATTTTAATAGAGATACTAAAGGATAGAAGGTAAGTATACTATAGGTTATACTAAGGAGTAGCTATTTATTTTTATAACTTATATATTACTTAAAATCTATAAGCACCTTTTAAAGAAGTAGCGCTAGTAAGCTATATCTACTTAAGCTATATATCTCTAGGGATAACTTTAAGCTCTAACTTAATAATAAGGGCTAGCTTATATGTTACTTAAAATCTATAGGTACCTTATAAAAAAGATAAGTAAGTAGGTCCTAAAAAGCTTAAAGGTAATCCTTAATAATAAGGGCTTTATATTATATTCTGAGGTTTTATTTACTAAGTCTAGTCGTAGCTAACTCTATTTAATAGTAATAAGGGTATAAGTATACTAATAAGTATCTATTATATATTTAAAGAAATAGATCTTCTTATTAGGATTTATAGCGGGGATAATCACTAAATAAGCGAATAGTATAATAGACTTTTTATATAATACTCTCCTCTTAACATATAGTCTTTTATATATATATCCCGCTCTTATTAAAGATATATATACTAAGAGAGATAAAGAGGGATAGAAGGTAAGTATATTATAAGTTATATTAATAAGTAGCTCTTTATTTTTATAGCTTATATACTACTTAGAATCCATAGGTGCTTTATAAAGAATTAGCGCTAGCGAGCTATATCTACTTAAGCTATATATCTCTAGTAATAACTTTAAGCTCTAACTTAATAATAAGAGTTAGGTTATATACTACTTAAAATCTATAGGTACCTTGTAAAAAGGATAAGTAAATAGGTATTAGAAAGCTTAAAAATAGTCCTTAAGTATAAGGGCCTCATATTATATTCTAAGGTTTTATTTACTAAGTCTAGTTATAGCTAACTCTATTTGATAGTAATAAGAGTATGAATATATTAGTAAGTACTTATTATATACCTAAAGAAATAGATCGTCTTATTAGGATTTATAGCGGGGATAATTACTAGATAAGTAAATAATATAATAAACTCTTTATATAGCACTCTCCTTTTAAAACGTAGTTTTTTATATACCTCCTATTCTTATTAGAGCTATATATACTAAGAGAGATAAAGAGGGATAGGAGGTAAGTATATTATAGGCTATAATAATAAGCAGCTTTTTACTTTTATAGCTTATATATTACTTAAAATCTATAGGTGCCTTATAAAGAAGATAAGTAAGGAGATCTTTTAAAACTTAAAAGTAATCCTTAACAACTACCTTATATTATATTTTAAAGTTTTATTTATTATATCTAGTAATAGCTAACTCTATCTAACCTTTATTAAGATATAAATGTATTAGTAAGTATCCGTTCCTATTAGCTACTAGCTAGAGCCCTATTATATATATATGGGCTACTAATAAGAGGTAATAAGAGCTAATAAGAGTAATATAAACTAAACTAAGCTATAGACCTATAATTATCTAGACTTAGGACAAATTAGCTTAATTCTTTAAAAGACTAATTAGATTCGAGCTTTTAATATATAGGGGTTCGATAGTAGTAAGAGAGTTTCTTTTCTTAGGTAGACCTAGCTTCCTAAAAGGTAAAGATGAACCTTCCTCATAGAAGGCATAATAATAAAATTAACTACTAGTTAGTATTAGTTCTATGATATTAGTATTAAAGAGAGTAGGAGGTTAAGCGTAATATTAAGTCTAAATTAATAAATTAAAGTTATTATTAGAAGGTAGCTAGCGAGTTAGGAATAACATAAGAAGCTAATAAGGTAGGTTATATAATAGGTTATATAACTACTTACTAGGTCCTAGGTATTCTAACCTAGGCCATAGATCTAAAGTTAGATCTAGCCTACTAGGCGAGTAGGAGTTCTACCTACTATATAGGTAGGCGAATATTCCTATAATTATAAACTACCTATAATAATTATAGGTTTCTAGTGATATAGGCCCGCAAAGACCTAAGGTAATATAATTTAAATAATCTAGATTTTTATTATAGATAGACTTTTTATTAACCTTAGTAATAGACTTGCCCTTAAGGTAGGCTTTATAAGGTAGAGGATTTATTACATCTATAGCCTTAGATTTATTTATAAAGTAATTATTTACTTTAGTATTTTCTAAAAGGCTTTTAAGATAGATATAGCTAATATAGCCTATGCGATTACCCTATAGTTTATATAGATCTTTATTATTATTATTAGCTATTAATTATATATAGAGTAGTTTATTATTACTGTTATTATTTTTTATATTTAAAGGGGCTAAGTAACATTAATTTAAGGGTACTTTAAAGAGATAGAGGTGATTAAGCTTATAGCTAGTAGCTATAATACAATCTTTATATATATTATATTAAGCTCGGAATTACGCAGCAGCCCCTTTATAAAGAGACTATAATAGTTTTACCTAGTTAGTAAGTATAATTTAAGAAATACTATATAGGTATTTTATCCTATACCTTCTACTAGTCAAGGAAAACAATATAGGAACCCTATACGTTCCTACTTAGAAGCAAACCCTTATATAAAGTCGGATGCGCTATACTAGGGCTAATTATATCGGAGCTAAATAAGCTACTAAGGCTCTTATAGCCTAGAAACGCCCTCGCTAAACCTTCTAGCAAGGTATTATAAAAGCTACTATATAAGAGATAACTCCTTAACTAAAGAGGTCTTTCCTAAGAGGTTCTTATAGCTAGAAGTATAAATAGCTCTATTACTATAAGTAGGGCCTTATATCTCTCCCTCTTCCCTATCCTTATTTATAAAATCCTAGGTATACTTATAACTTATAATAAATCCTTAACTATATTAATACTAGACCCCGTATATAAAAACGCTACACCTATATAAGGTATACCTTTTGATATGAAGAATGTAGAAGAGCTCGCTAGAGAGTTTAGTATTAATAGAATTAATAAAACCTACTCCTTTATTAACTACTCTATTATATAGAAATAGTATATTATGAATATAGCCCTTAAGAGGGCTCTTATTAATACCCCTAGAGCGGATACTTATAATTATATTATAGCTAAGTAAGTAGACTTAGTAGTAGAAGCTAAGCAGGTTATTATATACCCTATAGAGTAGCTGTTCTTTTAGTAAGTCCTCTATACTATTAAGATAGAGGTAGCCTAGGCTTATTAGGGCTTAAATATTAGTAAGTATAGCTTGTGCTAACTACTTTAATATAGAGAGAGCGTTACTAATAATAATATAGCTAGCGGATAAAGTAGTAATAGAGGCGGTATTAGTAGCGTAGGTAGTGCGCAAGAGGATACGTTAATAGTTTTATAATCTATTAAATAATCAAAAACCACGTTATTATTAATATAAAGTTAAAGATCGTAAGGCTATAGGTATATATAAGTGCGGCTATAGTTATGAGAGGGTAGTTAGTAAGATTATATAACCGAAGGCTATATTATTAGGAGGCGCGGAGTTAGAAGGTCTATTACACTTAAGTAGGTAAAATCACTATATAGTAGCTAGAGGCCTTATATATATTATATAAAATAGGCTCCTGCTAAATAATAGAGGTAATACCTATATTATTAAGCCGACTTTAGCTAAGTGAATTAATCACTAATTTAGGTATATAGTAAATATCTTTTGATATTATTTTATTATTATTAGGGAAAATATCTAAGTCTCCTCTAATAGAGGAAATAAGCTAATGTACTTTGCCCCACTTTATAGAGGTAATTTTAGGCTTTTTATTATATAAAAGAGCGTGATTTTTAATTTATAAATAGTAGCTATAGTATTAATATAAAATATAGTATTAATTTGGTTATAACGCCTTAATCCTTAATTCTTTTCCTTTTCCTTGGTTAAAATACTCTATTTAATTAAAGTAACTAAGGTTATATTATTAGCTATATTATTATTATAAGGATTATTAAGGGATATATTTACGTTTTTAAACTCCTGATTTTTATCAGAGTCTTTAAGATCTATAAGATTAACATTCTAATTTATAGAGATATAGGGGGTTATTAAAGTATCGTTTTAATCTTCTTAATCTTCTATTTTTTTCTATTACTCTTAAGGTAGTTATGTTAGCTTTCTTAGTAGTAGAAGTAGAAGTTTTATTGTTATTATTGTTATTATTGTTATTATTGTTATTATTGTTATTATTGTTATTATTGTTATTATTGTTATTATTGTTATTATTGTTATTATTGTT
>JAOQIF010001022.1:0-30525 GCA_026260285.1 Colletotrichum sansevieriae
TTACCCTCGTCGTTATTATTATTATTCTCGCTTTCCTCCTTAGAGCTATCGCTAGTAGTACTGCTATTACTACTCTAACTATTGCTCTCTATAGCTTTATCAGAGTCGCTATCCTCTATAGCTAAGGACTTATCCTCCTCACTATTATAAACCTAGTACTACTAAGCTATTGCTAAGGTATTACTAACTTTCTTCTAAGAATTTAGTTAAAGCGCGGGATTATTACTAATAACTTTAAAGATAGCAATAGGAGCTTAGTAGTAAGTATTATAAAGTATATAAGAACCTTAGACCTTTAAAAGCTCTTATAAAGGAAGCGCAGATATATAAGTATTACTCTTTAAAAGCTATGTTATTAGGATATTAATAAGCTTATTAAGAAAGGTAGCCTACTTAAAGATATAGGTCTTATTATATAAGTAAGTAGGGAGAATATTATTAAGCTATATTATAATTTCCTTAACTAAAACCTTATCCTTAGCCTAGCGAGCTACCTATAAATATACGTTAGACTAATAAAAGGGTAAGACTAACTATAAGGTAAAACCTACCTCGAGCGAAACCTATAGACGCGCCTAGGTATATAAAGCTATACTCTCCTTAATACTTATAGCGAGGAGCTAGTTTTTATAGTTCTTAAAACTAGGCTTAAGACTAGCGGGGTTTACTAACTAGTTATAGAGGCGTTGGAGAAGCTCCTACCCCTACTCTATAGCTATAAAGATATAGAAGATCTCATACTATTAATACTAGCTAATAGTAATTATATAGATATAACGTTTAACCTAGTTCTAATAGAAACGAGTAGTACTAACGAGATAAGTAGGAATCTAGAAATAGGAAAAGTTAGCCTATACCTCTACCGAACGGTTGCTAAACTTACCCTATAGTACTTAATACTACGAACCCGGTATAACTCGCACGTATAATCACTATTATAGCAATAAGCATAGATAACCTAGGTATTCTTAGGGAGCTATAGCGCGCAACTAACGCAGAGTTCGCTGCTACCTGCCTAATTACGCTAATAGTTACTACTGCTAAGTTCGGCCTTAGTAGGGCTATACTTAGCGAGGAGTTAGCTGATAAGGCTCTCGGCGCTTATGATATTTAAGGAAGTATTAAAAGATAGGGAGGGTCTATGAAGTCTCGATAAAGGGCTTGGATGATATGAAAGTAGTTATTATATAATAAGGAGGGAAAAGAACTAACCCTAGGGCGGGAAAAAGCCGTTATTTTATAGATAGCTAAAGAGACCTTGCTAAACTATTGCAAAGGTAGATATAACTTCGGATAGCAAAGAATAGCGGTTACTTACTATAGTAGGTACTACCTACCAGGAGATAGATATAGTGAATTAGTAACGATAGTCGCTATCCTACCTACTTAATAGCCTCGTGACGCGCTTATTTAGAAGGGGGATAATAGGATAAAAAACGAAGTTATTATAAGGGTATAATATAAGAAGGTGCTCGCTAGATAAAGAGCGAATAGCGGGAGAATTAAAATAAAGCTACTATTAGGATAACCGCCCTCTTTCGAAAGGAAATAATAGGATGAAATATGAAGTTATTATAAGGGTATAATATAAGAAAGTACTCGCTAAATAAAGGGCGAATAGCGGGAGAATAAAAACGAAGTTACTATAAGGATAACCGCCCTTATTCGAAAGGAAACGATAGGATCCCTTTAGAATAGCCTAGATAGAGAGTATAAAAGGGCCTAAAAGGAGAGGAACTATAAGGAACGGGACTATAAGCTTAGCTATTATATCTATAACTCCAAAGGCTCTATTATCTTTTAGTAAATATTTAGCGAATAGATACCGCGCTGGATAATAATAGCAATAAGCGAAGGACCGGGGCCTACCCCGGATAGCTAAGAAGGATAATAATAGAGGGCTAACCTATAACACCCGATCTTATAGTAGGGACTACTATAATTAGAAGGGGGATAATTATAAAGGACCGGATACCTAGACTAGAGAAACTAGAGATACTTTAGCTATTATAGGCTAAAGGGATAGAGAGGCTTATAGGTCTAGGGCATAGAACCCTTATAGCGAAGACTTAGCGAATATTTACTAAAGGCTAGAAATAAAGGATCTTAGAAGAAGCAAGCAAAAGTAGCATAATAATACGGATCCTATCTTTTGGGTGCTTCTGCTATTAGTTTAACCTGACCGTGGCTCTTAGCCCCTCGATACCTTTACAGAGGTATTCCTTATATTTATCGAAGAGATACTAAGCCTAAAATAGGCTCTAGTAGCTATAATAATTAATTCGAAGAGCTAGGTGATCTTCGGTATAGAGCTTTAGGATATAGTCCTTATTTCTTTATAATACTAAGATCCTAAAGAAATATTATTATTATTCGTCCTAGTAAACGTTGATCTTTTAGTACCTAAGGAGCTATCTTATTACTCCCTTAGTTTTAGATTCCTCTTTAGAGCTAGTATTATCCACGCTAGGTATAAATCTATAGGCGATTTCTATCTAAGTATATTATTAGGCAATATTGCGAGGTTCGTCCGAGTTGTAGGGTAAGCTTTCTCCTTCTCCTAATATCTAGTTATTAGTAAGGTGGAATAGTTATTATTCTTCTAGAGGGTTATGTTAATAATCTGGTTCTTTATCGGACTCTTCCTAGCTTTATTTATCGAGTTCCTAGTTAATTTATTCGATCCTCGCGGGGTTACTATAGGCGTGTTTTTATCGTTCTATATATATAAGCATAACACTAAGTTGCCTCTCCTATATCAAGTTATAAGGTTCGTCTTAAATTCGTTCTAGGTATATAAGTTCAGCTAGCTATAAGTATACGAGCTTCTATTCGTTATTATCTTTAAGTTCTTATTCGCAGGTCTGCTATAATATCAAAGGACTATTAAGCGGTTCTAAGCGTTAGATCTATAGTATTTCGTTGAGTTATTTGGTAGGTTTTCTTATGATTTTACTATTACTAGTATGCATTATTACTAGGGTTTTAGTTATTATATTATAGCTAGATCGTCCGGAATTGCTATCTCGGGGGTAGTATCCTAATATTTCTTTATCTTCAAGGTAGATTCAGCAATTATCATTATAGCATCCGGTCTATAACAAGGATATATAGGGGGCTTTTGAGATTATATTTACTTATTGCAGACTTTCGACTATAGGCTTCCAAGGGAGCTTATAGGCTTCCAAGGGAGCTTCTTAAGTTATTAGCAGTCCTTAGCGATATAACCTTGCGTATTGCAGTTATAGCACTTAGGATTCCATGTTTTCTTATCGTTAGGCTTAGTTATTATGCTGAGATCTATAGGTCTACTATGCTATCTGTAGGCAGTGCTCTGCTAGGTATTATTCCAGTTATTACAGGGCTTGTTATCGTTTCGCTAACTATTAAACTTATACTAGGGTTGCTACTAGTACTTATATCCTAAGTTAGGGCTTAGTTGCCTTTCGCCTTTTTCCTTATAGCGCTCGAAAGGTTAGTTATTAATTTTAATAATATATTTAATATAGTCTCGGAAACTAGGGGGTATATAGACTTTAGCTATCTCATTTTTAATATTATCCTTAAGTCCTTAATAGAATATAAATGCTTTACTTTTATTAGTTATATCGAGTTAGGATGCAATTCTTTGGAATTTAGCTGCATAGAGTGAGGTGGACTTAGTCTACCTTAGGTATAATAAGTTGCGCTTAGCTTATCTCTTCTTATTAGGTTCGAGGAAGAGTAACTAGAGGGCTTTAATATATCCTATAAAGCTAAAGAAGATATCCTTAACTTCTTAGCTATACTTTTTAATAGGGTTATCTAGTTATTCCTATTAGAGGGGTTCGAACTAAGCTAGGGCTCGTCCTCTAAGGAAAGTAGTAGCATATATAACGCGTTTAGTTTCGTTTTAGAAAGTATTTATATAGAAGGCTTAGTAGGTTCATATCTAGACTAGGTATCCCTTAAGTTATCCTAGAGTCCTATTAAAAATAGCAGGGGAGTTAAGCTTAAGTTGCTCTTATCTTTTAACTAGGGCTAAGATAATATTAGTAATAGCTCAGAGGGTTATAACTTCTTTCTCAAGGTCCTGATTTTTATAGGCTTATTCCTATAGTTCTTTAAAGGCTACGACGTTTTAGTTAAATATATTATATATCTCCTTAAAGTTATTATTAGTTTTATTAAGCTATTATCTAAGTTCCTCGGTATTATCCTCGCTATCCGAGTCGTCTTTTATCTTCTAATCCCCGAGTTCTTAGGCTAGACTCTAGGGGGCTTATCCTCTAGAGGTAGATAAGGATCTAGGGGTAGGCGACTTAATAGAGGTGCGGGAAGATATTTTATTTAATACTATTAGTAGGAATTAATAGTTAACTTACTAAATAAGAGCAATTAAAGTATCATAGTTAGCTATCTGATAATAGGGTCTGCTAATAGAAGCTAGGGATTGATATATTATAATAGTATACTAGGTTGTAGTTATAGTTATAGGTTATAGGCTATAGTAGATCGGGTCTTCAGAGGCTAAGGTGATTAGTCTTAGACTTAATAAGTGATTCGTAGTGAAGGTAAGCTAAGAGTATCCCTAAGGATGAATACTAAGTTAATTGCTGAAGGGCTATGGAAGTCTAACTATAAGCTAGGCTTAGGGTTATACTATATATAAGTCTAGTTCTAAATATATTCCTTTATACCTTGGGTCGATCTGGATCAAAATGATCCAGAATAATTGTTTAGCCCCTAAGTTAAATTCGATTATATTGATCCTAAATAATCGTTATCTTATTATTACGTGACTTATACTATAGTTCTTCCGTTTCCGAGTGAGTCCCTATTATTCCCGTGATCCTATAGTATAAATATCCTATCTAACGCCTAAGTGGGTCGTTCAGCTGTTATCCTTGCTTAGGGGTCGTAACATTGAGATACTAAAGGAAATAGCGCCCCTAATCCCTTGGTATATAACTCTTTATCCCAATAGTAATTAGAGGAACCTCAAGTTAATACTCTTTTGCAGGCTAACGCTTTCTCAGCTTAAATATTACCTCAGGACTCTTCTATCCTAGCTATAGGTATAGAGCTACCTACGGAGTTGCTTATTAAGCTTCCTATAGAACCTTATATTCCTCCTAGTGAGCATAAAGAGACTAGAGGTAGTATCTATTATAGCTATAGGCTACGGCAAACTATAAAGGCAACCCCGAGGGAACTTTCTAGGAATGAATATACAACTAGGTAGTCCTGCTATAGCTTTAATTCAAAAGCCTAGTTAGGTGTTAATCTATATAGATTAGGTTCCTGATTTGAAATTTAGTATCTTAGCGCTAACTAGAAGCTATAGCGCCCTTCCTAGTGATCGCTTAGACTAAGCTGCAGCTACCCTGCTAATAGCATTACTTTAGCTACTTGCTCCTTATTTACTAGCTCTAGCTAATCCCCCTGGACTAGCCTAGTGTATACCTAGCTTAACTATGTCTTCTAGCTACCTATCACCCTGACTAAGAGGGGTCCGTAGGACGACCTAGTGTATACCTACCGCACTATAATAGGGGATACTATATATCCTTTGAGCTTCGTTACGCTTAGATACCTATAAGCTGCGACGTTCAAATAAATATAGTTTAGATATATATAGTTCCCCTGTTTCTATTAGCGTTCTGAAGATTAATTCTAATACTATTATTCTTAATAATAGTAGCTTAGCAGCCTATTAATAACTTAATCCAGGAAATTAATAATTAGAGATAGTTTATTAGCAACTAATACCTTCTTTAATGCTTATCTAAGCCCACCCCTAGCTCTCTGGAGCGATACTTATAGCTTATTTTATAGCGTTTCTAATATATCTAAACTACCCCCGTCTCAGCCCCTCTTAACTATATCCTCAGGGTTAGTATAACTAATTAATAATGCTAGCGATCTCTCTGCTATCTGGGCTATTGGAGATATCTCTCTTTTCAATTAGCTAGGAGCAATATACGAGCATATTATATTAGCTAGTATGAGGACTATAAAGCCTAGTCTTTATTACTAGATTCCCCTAGAACCCTATAATAGCTACTCCCGTTTTGAGGCTCTCGCTATTTATAATAAAGGTCTATAGGATATTATAAATAGTTTAATATAGAGATATTATTTAATTATATTATAAATAGACGTTAGACTAATTATATAGTAGATTTTGAGATAGTAGGAAAGAGAGAGATAGGTTAGAAGGATTATAGGAAGGTTAATATAGCAATAAAGAAACCTAAAATTTCGATCTTAATTCTAGAAAAGAGAATATAGTTATATATACCTATATCTGCCCTATCTAACGTTATGCCCGTAGCCCCCAGAGGTCAATTGCAAACCGGGGCCAATAAGCACGCAGTAGGAGAAATAGAGGCTTGCTAGGCCCGCCGAATAGAATAAATTATAGGTCCTCCCAGCTAGCTATCAGTATAGGGTCTCAGGAGCCAGCTAGGTTACTAGTAGGAGGGTATCGCCGCGAGGGGTGCTACTAGTCGCGCGACTAACGTTTCGCTATTCTAATAGTAATAGCAGAGAATATATTCCACATTACTAGCAGTCAGGCTAGCAGCCTATTAGTAACTGTAAAGGTATCGAGGGGCTAAGAGCCACGGTCAGGTCAAACTAATAGCAGAAGCACCTAAAAGGTAGGTTTAGTATTATTACGCTACTTTTGCTTGCTTCCTCTAAGATCCTTTATTTTTAGCCTTTAGTAAGTATTCGCTAGGTCTTTGCTATAAGGGTTCTATACCCTAGACCTATAGGCCTCTCTATCCCTTTAGCCTATACTAGCTGAAGTATTTCTAGCTTCTCTAGTCTAGGTATCTAGTCCCTTATAATTATCCCCCTTCTAATTATAGTAGTCCCTACTATAAGATCGGGTATTATAGGTTAGCCTTCTATTATTATCCTTCTTAGCTATCTAGGGTAGGTCCCGGTCCTTTACTTATTACTATTATTATCTAGCGCGGTAACTATTCGCTAAGTATTCGCTAAAAGATAGTAGGGCCCTTAGAGTTATAGATATAATAGCTAAGCTTATAGTCCCGTTCCTTATAGTTCCTCTCCTTTTAGGCCCTTTTATACTCTCTATCCGGGCTATTCTAAAGGGATCTTATTATTTCCTTTTAAAAGAGGGCAGTTATTCTTATAATAACTTTGTTTTTATTCTCCCGCTATTCGCCCTTTATCTAGCGAGCACTTTCTTATATTATGCCCTTATAATAACTTCGTTTTTTATTATATTATTCCCCTTCTAAACGGGTATATTATAAGGCTATTAAGTAGGTCGGATAGTAACTATTACTACTAATTTACTATATCTATCTCCTAGTAAGTAGCACCTGCTATAGTAAGTAACTACTATTCTTTACTATCCGAAGTCGCATCTACCTTTGTAATAACTTAGCGAGGTCTCTTTAGCTATCTATAAAATAATAGCTTTTTCCCGCCCTAGGGTTAGTTCTTTTCCCTCCTTATTATACTATATTATTTAATAACTACTTTTATATTATCTAAGCCCTTTATTAAGCCTTCGTAGACCCTTCCTATCTTTTAATACTTCCTTAAATATTATAAGCGCTAAGAGCCTTATTAGCTAACTCCTCGCTAAGTATAGCCCTACTAAGGCTAAACTTAGCAGTAGCGACTATTAGTATAATTAGGCGGGTAGTAGCAAACCCTGCGTTAGCTACGCGCTATAGCTCCCTAAAAATACCTAGGTCGTCTATGCCTATTAATGCGATAGTAATTATATATATGAGTTATACTAGGTTTATAGTATTAAGTGCTATAGGGTGAGTTTAGCGATCATTCAGGGGAGATACGGGCTAACTTTTCCTACTTCTAGATTCCTATTTATCTTATTAGTACTACTCGTTTCTATTAGAACTAAGTTAAGTATTATATCTATATAATTACTACTAGCTAGTATTAATAGCGCGAGATCTTCTATATCTTTATAGCTATAGAGTAGGGGCAGGAGCTTCTCTAATACCTCTATAACTAGTTAATAAAGCCTGCTAGTCTTAAGCCTAGTTCTAAGAACTATAAGAACTAACTCCTCGCTATAGGTATTGAGGAGAGTATAGCTTCGCATACCTAGGTATATCTATAGGTTTCGCTTAAGGTAGGTTTTACCTTATAGTTAGTCTTACCCTTTCGTTAGTCTAATATATATTTATAAGTAGCTTGCTAGGCTAAGGATAAGGTTTTAGTTAAGGAGATTATAATATAGCTTAATAATACTCTCCCTATTTACTTATATAATAAGACCTATATCTTTAAATAGGCTACCTTTTTTAATAAGCTTATTAATATCCTAATAATATAGCTTTTAAAGAGCAATACCTATATATCCGCACTTTTTTTTATAAGAGCCTTCAAAGGTCTAAGGTTCCTATATACTTTATAATACTTACTACTAAGCTCCTATGAATATCTTCAAAGTTATTAGTAGTAATCCCGCGCCCTAACTAAATTCTTAGAAGAAGGTTAGCAACGCCTTAGCAATAGCTTAGCAATACTAGGTTTATAATAGCGAGGAGGATAAGTCCTTAGCTATAGAGGATAGCAACTCTAATAATGCTATAGAGAGCAATAGTTAGGGTAGTAATAATAATACTACTAGCAATAGCTCTAAGGAGGAGAGCGAGGATAATAATAATATTAACGAGGGTAATAACAACGATAATAGGTAGTAGTGCTAGCGGAACTTTAGCAAAGGTATAATAGACTTCTATAGTAATATAAGGTTAGATACCTATAGGGTTTGCGTTATATTTATAGGGGGGGGTCTTCTCTTTAGCATTTTAGCCGTCTTATAGTTAATTGACTTTTCTTATTAATCTATACTACTTATTATCTTACTTATAATATAACTTATACTACTATTTCTTAGATCTAGTGAGGATTTGCAAAGCGTTCGCTAAGTATTCTTTAGGCTCCTAGGTATTATACTCTACTAGCTAGCCTTTCTATTTAACTAAATATAGGGGGCTTATTAGCGCTTCCCTCTATAATATAATATCCTTAACTTCCTATTCCTCAGGGTCTTCTTTAAGGTCTAGGAGCTACCCCTTAATAAGCTTTTAGCTATACTATAGCTTAAGCAGAGCAATAGAGAAGATATTATACGCTCTACTATACTTCTCTAGGAGTTATACTATATAGGCGTTAGAGCTTATAACTTCTATAACTAGTATAGGAATAAATCTTAGGGGGCGCTTTTGCTAACCCTTTATAAAATAGAAGTTCTTTATTAAGAATCCTATAATATCTCTAATATAATATAATTACGCTTTTCTTCTAGTATTCGCATTCTTAGCTTATACCTTAGTTATATATCGCTAGGTTTTAGCTATTCTTTAGCGAACCTCTATTAGCTTCTTAAGCCTTTTATTAACCCCTTAGGTCCTGATCTTCACGTTTAGTAAGTAGTAGTTAACTATTCGAGGGTAGTATCCCATAAGGGCCTCAAATAGGGATATGCTAATAGTAGTGTATTTGCTATTATTATATAAAAATTCGGCTTTAACTAATTATATTGCCTATTAGTTGCGCGAGCCTTTACTAAACTTTATAAGATATGCTATTAAGGTCTAGTATATTCTTTCGGTCTAGCTATCTATCTATAGATACTACGCAATAGAGATATGCCCTTCTATATCTCAGGCCTTAGTCTAGTCTCGCTAGATTTAGCTAGTAATTAATTTATCTTAGTTACTAATAATAACCTCTAGCGTGCTATATTAGCACTCGATCTCTTAATATAGGATCCTCGCTAAACCTACAGCATCTAGTTACTTAGTTATTACTAAGAACTATATTACTTTAGTTATCTAATATATAATTACTAGGATTATATTATAAGTAACTCCGTTATTTTAGCGACCTTTTAGCAAGCTGGTTAAGAAGTCTAAAGAAATCTATTAGAATAGGTATGCTAGTAGTTCTAGTATTTATAGTAGCTTATATCGCTTATGCTATAGTATGCGCACCCCTTAGCAGTATAGGCACTTAGTAATATATTGCTATATATTCTCTATTAAATATAGCTAATAAAACTTTTATAAGATTAGCTTAGCTATCTTATTTACTCCTATATACCTTAATCTAGGCGTATTATAGTAGTTCTTTAGGATTTTATAGCAGAGGGATCCCTCTTCTAGGATAATAAGTCTTCTTCTGAACTAAAGGATATTATTCTTATTAACTTAGTATCCTTAGTATTCCCCGGTATCCTAGCAAACCTTAGCTAGAATATCTCTATAGAAGGGGTCTTTAGCTTATAATCCTCTAACTATCTATTTAAGATCTACGCCTAGTTATAGCATATAAGCTATTTTATCCTAAATAAGCTCCCTTATTATAGCATATAGGATATACTATTCTAATATAGTAACCCTAGCTCCCCCTAAGTCCTCTAGCCTATTGCTATTCTCTCGTAGAGCAGTCGTCGTAGCACCTGCATATGCTTTTATACGGGTAATAGCGCTAATATGCATATTTATATGCAGTAGCTTATTAATATTTATTATAAGGTAGTGCTAACTCGAGGGTGAGGATCCCTTAACCTTAGAGCTAGCCCTCTAGCAAGGTTCTTATATGCTTCGCTAGATAGCTTAGGTATAAGTTCTCATAATAGCTATAGTTCCTTTAAGCTTAGTAATATACTAGCGAATATTAGCTAAAAGCTAGCTAATAAGCCTAAGTTTCTTTCTAAGGGTAGGAAGTATATTATCCACCTTAGCATCTTCTATTATATAGTTAGGGCGTTATAATAGTCAATCCGCTAGATTAATAACCCCTAACCTATACTAGATTTCAAAGTTAAATGCTAATAGGCGGTAAACCTATTGCATAAGTCTTCTGCGAATATCCTGCGTAGGCGTAGCGAGTACTCCTTTTAGCGCTATATAATCTATAAGTATTATGAATTTCTCAGGGAGTCCTTATAAGTATTATACCTAGTAATCTAAACTTTCTATAATAGCAAGGAGTTCCTATTACCCTATAGCTTAGCGCCTCTCTATATCTAAGAGCTTCTTTAACTAAAAGGCTACTAGGTGCTAAACTATGCTATACTTCTATAAAAGCATGCTAGATACTACTTAAGTAGATATATTAGTCTTAACCCTAGTTTCTAATATTAGGTTATAATATCTTAGTATTAGGGCTTTAGCGAATGCTCTCCGAAGTATCTCGAATACGGTCTATATCTCCCCTATCTAGGCGAAGGCTCCTAACTTTATACTATTCTAGCTTCTCTTGAGCGCGCTATTTATAGGGGCTATAATATAAGAATATCTTATAATAAACTTATAGTAAAAGTTATAGAAACTAAGGAATACTTAGATATCTCTAAAGGACTTTAGTACTAGCTATTTAATAACTACTCAGACTCTATCCAGGTCTATCCCGATGCTATCTTAGGTAATATAGAACCCTAGAAAATCTACTTCTATCTAGTAGAAGTTATACTTCTTTAGTTTTATAAATAACTTAGTAGCCCTTAGGTAGCGTAGAATAGTATAGAGGTCTTTAGTATACTATTCCCTTATATCTGAGTAGATTAGAATATTATCTAGGTATATAATATAATAGATATTTAAAAGGTTAGTAAGTATTTAGTAAATATACGCCTGAAAAGTTACTAGGGTATTTATAAGCCTAAATAGTATTATAGTATACTCGAAGTGCTTATATCGTATTCTAAATGCTATTTTCTACCTATCTGCTTTATTAATTGCAATTTAGTAGTATACCTCGCTTAAGTTAATCTTAGAGATAAACTTTGCTCTAGCGAATCTATCTAGAAGCTTGCTAATTAATAGCAGAAGATAATAGTTCTTTATTATAATTTCGTTTAATCCCTTATAATCTATATATAGTTATAAGCTTCTATCCTTCTTAGGTATAAATAATACTAGTGCTCCTATAGAGCTAGTTAAGCAGCATATATAGCCTGCTGCCTCTATATCCCGGATATACTTAGCGAGCATTTATAACTACTCTACTAATATAGGGTATATAGGTCTATATAGGGGTTCCTTACTAAGTTTTAGTTTAATATAGTATATTACTCCCTTTAGCCTCGGAACTTTCTTTATATTCTCTTTATTAAAAATATTAATAAAGTCTTAAAGTTCCCTAGGAATCTTCTTCTCCTGCTTATTATCTACCGAGTCTTTACCTAAGGACTTTATATCTTTCTTATTAGAGCTTATAATACCTATTAGATATATAATATAAGCTTATTAGCTATTCTCTATAATCTCTTAGGTAATCGCCTCTAGCTTAGCGAGCAAGAGGGGTTTATATAACTAAGTATATATATAAGTATTTATATAGATGCCTTCCTATCCTATTAAGTTATTAGATAGAAGGATATCTCCTGCTCCTTCGGGGCGAGGGCTTATAACGAAAACCTAGCGAATCTTCTATAAGTAACCCCGACTATCTATAAGGAAGAATATAAGCTAGTAGACCTTGCCTATAGGTATAGGCCTTCCCTAGAAATCCACTAATTTAAGGGCTATAATACTAATAGCCTCCTTAGTTAAAGCCTCTTAATAAGATCTTCTTATATAATATCTATTACTATATAAGTATCTATATTAACCTCTAGTTCGATTTCGCTAGATGCTTAGAGTACTAATACCTATCCCTTAATAGTCTATCCTACTAGAACTGAGGTGATTTCTAGTATAGTGCCCCTCGGGGTTATATCTATGCTTACTTATTTCCCGAGTCTTTAGTATTAGTTATACTAGGTATTATAATTATACTTATCCCGCCCCGTCTTAGGTTTAGGTTCTAATTACTACCTATTAGCTGCGCATAGGGTTTAGTATAATTAGGGGAGATATAGCTATACTTCTTATAGTTATAATATTAGGATCCCTAGGAGTTAGTAGATATACTACTAGTATTAGGCATTAAGTAAGTACCTGCTAAGTAGTTATTCCGGGATAGGGTCTCTAGGCGGCGATCCCTGAAGTCTATTAACCTAGGGGGTTATAAGCTGCTCTTATAAGGGCAGTCTAGAGAGCCTAAGTATAGTTGCTTATGCAACTCGGAATAGCTAGCGGACGTTCCCCTATATCTCCCTTCTATAATCTCCTATAATCTCTCTATATATAGGGTAATAGTATATATATTAGTATAGTTAATATCCTGCTTAAAGAGTTTATCCTTTAGGGTTCTAATAAGGCTATAAAAGAAGGCGTGCGCCTTTATATTACTTATACTTAGCTCGCTAAGTGCTCGGTTAATAGACTCCTATCGAGCCTAATATATAATTAGTTTTATATTATCCTTCTAATAGCACTATTTTAAAGTATTATAATAGTTCTACTCTTAGAGCTTAGGTATGATATACTACCCTCTTATAAAAATTCTAAAGTCTTCCTATCTAAGGTCTATCTAGTTCCCTAACTTATCTATAAGTATTTGCTAATAATTCCGCTATTCTATTTATAAGGTATGCTCTATTATACTTAAAGCCTACTAGATATACTAGCTATTAGAGCAGCTAGGGCGGTGCTTATAAGCCTCTTTAATTATAATAAGCTAATCTTCCCTTATTATACTAATAGATTCGCTAGTAAGGCGCGCTATATTATAATTCAGAGGTTTTTTATAAACCTTAGGTAATTACTTAGCAGGAGCTTAGTTGCTTAACGTAGTAGTAATTAGCTCCTTTTAGTTAGCTATTATAGTTATAATCTATTATATTAATACTTAGCTAGTTACTTTATCTAGCTCTCTAGCTTAGGCTAGCCTATTAGCTATAGCTATAGATATCTAGCCCGTTAGCCCGTCTAGTTTATAAGAAGGGGTCTTATATTCCCTATTCTCCTATATATACTCGTTATCTATATAGCGAGTATTTAGTATAAGTAGCCCGTTCTCTTTAGGACCCCTAGCCTCGCTTAAAGCATAGCTTCTTACCTCCCCTCGTTAGCTTATATTATCTTTTAATCGCTCGCTAGGGTTAGCTTCTTTATATAAGTTTATATAGGCTATTTCGCTCCGCTCTTAGCGAATATTAGATATAGGTTCTTTAGCCTAATTAGTAGGCGTTACTTAGGTATATAGTATTATTATTATTACTAACTTTCCTAAAGCAGGGTAGAAGCAAAAGAATTATAAAGGTATCGAGGGGCTAAGAGCTATAGTTAGGTTAAACTAATAGCAGAAGCACCTAAAAGGTAGGTTTAGTATTATTATACTACTTTTACTTACTTCCTCTAAGATCCTTTATTTCTAGCTTTTAGTAAGTATTTACTAGGTCTTTATTATAAGGGTTCTATACCCTAGACCTATAGGCCTCTCTATCCCTTCGGCCTATACTAGCCGAAGCGTCTCCCGCTTCTCCGGTCTGGGTATCCAGTCCCTTACAGTAACTAGCTAATAATAGGGCTGCGTAGTATTATAGGCGCCCGGACCTGGCCTACTAGTAATAAGCTAGCACACGCCTACTAGTCACTTGCCTTAAAATCAACTCTGACTTTAGAGAGAGCATATATATAAATTACCTTTGTAATTATACCCGAGTGCTTCTAATTTCACTAGTATTATATCGCTATAGATATGCCTAAGCCTGAGTTACCTCTGCAGAAGAAGCGGGATAGAACAAATAAAAACTTTGAGAAGGCTAGGGAGAATATTATATAGCATTATGATAAATTTAGCAGCCGCTATTAAGCAGATATCTATATTATGCTACGCTAGAGACGCAAATACTATGAATATAGCTCCCTCGATAAGCCGTTATAGCTAATAGCTAGAGCCGATTTGGTAACTATAACGCTTCCACTACTACTCATTATCCCTCTAAGCTCGTGTAGGATAAACTATACCCTATACCTATAATAAAGACGCCGACCTACTTCGTTCATCAGAGAAGTCGAGCAAAAAGACGCACAAGATCCTAAGCTTATATGGATCACAAAATAAACACTATGTTTTCAAGAAAACCTTATATAGCGCGAGCCTTATATATCACGTTTTACATAATAACCTGCTTCCCATACAGTGCAATCTTACAAAGCTGTGACTCAGCCTTTCCCCAGACTATAAGAAAATTGACTTTATTATTAAGGCGGCGTCGCTCAACATCGTCACTGGCGTACTGAGCGGCTCTCTAAGACTGGTCTCTGTTACGACCCGTCAGGCTCAGCTACCAACACGACCCCGCCAGGCTCTCGGCGGCTAACGTGGACATATGTAACCCAGTGACACAAGAAAGCCAGGGGCCCTCGGAACGGAAGAACTATGGTACAAGTCACGTGATGATAAGCAGGACCGACTTCCGATAAGCGGTCCTAGGATCAGGACCGACGTGCCAAGGGGGGTCCCCGTGGAGGACCGACGTCCAGATCGCGGTCCCAGTGGAAAGAGAGATATCTAGGACTTGTATATAGGATGGACTTGAGCCCAGCTCAAGGACAGATTTCCATAGCTCTTCAACAATCAACTTGTGATTATCCCTCGGATACTTTCAGTATATCTTACACTGCGAATATCTTGTTAGGCTTGTGACTGATCAGTGATCACCACAACCCTTGAGACTCTGATCTATTCAGCACGACCCCAGCGACCCTACGACGATCCATACTGATATTAGTGTCATCCCTCAACTTCTGTTAGCAGACCCTACTGTTGGATTAGCTGACCGTAACAGTCTCCTTGACTTTTCGACTACGCTACCGGCGAAGAGATGAACCTTAGAAGCCTGTTGTAGGAGATCGATCTGCATCCTAACGAAGAGGGCCAGCACGCTGTGAAGGACATGAGATGCGTCGTCTTCCTGCATGCAGATGAAGAGGGAAGGTTGCTAGCGGACTTCTATATTAGCTTCTTCTAAGACCGCCTCAATCACGGCTCTAAACACCTAATTACTGGCAAGCGTATGCTGGAGTCGCCTCAGCTCGGCCAGCTGGACCGCAGCTATGAAGGCAATATCTATACTCACTGCTTGATATATATAGACTTTGGAAAGTTTAGCGCAGCTTGAAGGTGTTCTTAGGAGGTTAGAAGCGAGGTCTCTAGGTAATAGGTTCTAGGTTTTTATTTACTAAGGTTAATAAGCTAGAAATAAAAAGAAAGTACTAGCAGAAAGTAGGAGTACTACCTTACTATTATATTTGCTTAGATAAAGCAGATAGTTAAATAATTTATCTGAGGGCTTATTACCTTAGATAAGAGGTAGAAGGTTAATTTAGATAAGGAAGCCATGTGTCACAGTCTTCCTACTAGCCTGGGGCTATAGTAGGGGTCGCTAAGACCGCGAGTGAAATAAGGAAAAGAGCAATATAAGCGTGAATAATAACGAATAGTGCAATAGGTAATTATAGGTATATCGTAATATATTCTATAATAGCCGAGCCTTCTAAGCTTATCTACTAGAAGTCTCCTACTTAAAGGATAAGTGTTAAGCCTAACTATAGTTATATAGAATACTATATAATAGCTAACTATATTACTAAAAGGCATATAATATATACCCCCTTTTTAAAAAGCAATTATCCCGATTACTATCTCTATCGATCTAGGATATATATGCTTAATATCCCTTCTCTCCTTCTTCATATCCTAATCGCTAGAAATCATTATAGCGTTATTAATTAGACGTCGCGCTAGTAGAGGAGTATATTAAACTTAGATATCTACTAGCGCTTAGTAGCACTATTATTACTAGTATCGCTAGGTGCGAGTTGCTTATTACTAGCGCGCTAGAGACCCTTAATTATAGTATAGAGGTTTGCGATCTTAGCGCGAAGGCTTGCGATCTCCTTAATCTTAACTATATCGATAGCTATGCGAATCTTATTAGTAACTACCTACTTAGATATGCTATTATTCTTAAGTTTAGCAAGATACTTACTAATAGTATTAATATTAATAATATCTATATTAGCTATATTAGTCTCTATAGTATCGAGGCGAGGAAGGATTTCCTATTAGATACTATTAATAATAGTATTCATATTACCCTTAGCCTTATTAGCGAGGTCCTTTGCGTTTTTAGCATCCTTATAGGCTAATAGGTCTATAGTAGTAATATTACTAATATTAATAAGCGGGGCGATAGAAAGGAGATCGATATAGTTTATTATTATAAGGTTACCTGCGATAATTCTATTAGTATAACTATAGGTATTATAAAAGTATATAGCGAGGACTTAGGTATAACTAGGGAGAAGCTTACTATAGGTATTATTATTAATATATATATTATATACTTACTTGAGGATATCCTAGATATATCTAATATAGAGGTTAGAAAACACGTTCTTAGAAGGCTTAATATTATTAAGGATTTTCTCGATCTCCTCGATAAGGATAGTATTAGGGTAGTATAGAAAGGCGTTATTAATATAAGCCTTTGCCTTATCGATCTGCTAGCGCTAGGCTATAGGGCTAGGGTAGCCCTTCTTAGGAGTCTTGCGAGGGGTAGTAGCTGCAGTTTTAGCTAGGGTAGGCTCTTTAATATTAGTAATAGTACTAGTAGTAACGCAGACTAGCTTAGTAGCCTGGGTATTATCGTTCTAAATGTTATTAGTATTATTATTAATAACCTCCTTATATTAGGTCTTAGTATCCATAGCGAAGAAGTTCTTCTTAGCTGCCTATTTACCCTTCTTATAGTCCTTATAGGACTTCTTCTTCTTAGTAGCAGACTTATAAGTCTTAACTAGAGTGCTAAGGTTAATACTATAGTTACTAACTTAGTTATTACTATCTTAGTTATCGCTACCTTAGCGCAGGGAGATAGGGTTAAGTACCTCGTTATTCTAGGGGTTAGCACCCTCATCTTAGCTACTACTATCGTTAGATAGGTGAGAGGATAGGACCTCGTAGTTATTAGTAACTTCCTTACCTTTAGAAGCTATTATTATAGTAATATTAGTTAGGCTAGCATTCGGGAGGCTATATTTAGTAGGTTAGGATAATATTATTACTTATTATAAGAGGTCTATTAAGTAATAATTAGCATATAGGAGAGAAATAAATAAATAAAAAGTATAGGTATACCTAAATAAAAGTAGGTAGGTATAGTAAATAGAAGGAAGGTATAGAAGGAGAGGAAAAAAAATTTTTATAATAAGGGTTAGTAAGGAAGGCGTATAAAAGTTAGCACCTTCCGCTCTTTCCTATTTATTTCGATATAAGATAGAGAGATCTAGGGAAGAGTAATTAATAGTAAAAAATAGTAATAATAAAGGGAAGATTTATAATCCTAATATTAATTCAGGGTATATATATTTATCCTATTAAAAGGATAGGAAAACTATTTAGTTATGCATAAGGTGCGCGCCTTTTTATAGCTCTTTTAGTATCCTAGTTAAGAGGGAATTTAGCGTTATACTTATTAATAATATTATTTATATTAGATAATAGGGAGTCTCTTTATTCCTAGGTATTATCTTTTGCTATAGAGCCCTTCTATTAGATAAGGTATTTAATAGTAGGTTTATAACTCCTCTATAAGACTCTTTATTTAATAATATAATTAAGTTCCTACTCCTCACTACTATTAACCTTAATAGGCTTTAGTAATAGAATCTTGCGGTTAAATAGGTCTTCTCCCTAGGCTAGCCTATATAGCTAGGCTATAGAGAGGATTAGGTGAACCTACTAGTGCTTAGGAATATCTACCTCATAAGCGAGAGGATTAATAATATGCTTAATTTAAAAGGGTCCTATCTATCTAGAGGTCTATTTGCTATTATATTATCCTAGTAAGTAGAATCCTTTGCTAAGTTATATCTAGACTTCATCCCCTTTATTAAAAGTTATATTAGTATAGTAGTTATTATATCTTTCCTTATATAAGGCGTTTGCTATATTAATAAGTAGTAATACCTCCTTCTAATACGTCTCCCTAAGGATAGTAAGGCTCTTAGTTAGGGCGCTCGTTTATATAACTATATTAAGGATACTTTATAGCTTAAATCCGAGCATAACCTCGTTTAGTAATTATCTAATTATAATAGATAGGGAGTTATTAAGATTATACTATAGGGCAGGTAGTATATTAGTCTATAGGATATTAGGGGATTTAGACGTATAGAACTATATTACGATCTTAGCAGTCTAGTTTATTCTTTTGCTCTACCTATCTATCTAGGGGTAGTATGCTATTAAGAGGAGGAGCCTGATATTAAGGGCGTTAAATATTATATGCTATACTATAGAGATAAACTTAGGATCCTAGTTACTAATAATATAACGTGGAATTCCCTAGTCTAAGAGGAAAAATACATAGAGTAGGACTATTACTTATTCTTTTGCTCTATAGGTTAAATATCCTGCGAGAAGGATTATCTTTTTTAAGAATTTATATATTACTATTACTAATATATCTAACTCTAGGAAACCTAGCAGGATATAGGGACTTCTATAGGATAGCACTTTAGGTATATTAGTAACGAAGTCTATAGTAATAGTATTATAAGGGATATCTATAACGGGGATAGGTTATAGCTATCCTAGTAGCCTTTAGCGGTTGATTTAGTTCTCTTTATACTAGTTATAGTAGGCAATATATCGTTATATAAGCGACTTCTTATTATAAAACTAAAAAGTTGATATTTCTGCTATTATATAGTCTGCGCTAAAGTAGTATTTTTCGTTATAACTAAGGCGGAGAATTGCAAGTACTAACTTATATAGGATATAGAGTCTCTAGGTGCTATTAGTAGCTATATAAAGGATAAGCCCTTCTAGTAATAGACTCTAAGGAGTTATTTAATAGCGTTTTAAGGCTCTCCTAGTAGCTCTAGCGCTATTTTCCTTAGTAGTAGCATTAAATAGTAACTACTACTTACCCGGTTCCTTCTACTAGGATCGGAGGTATTTGAGAATTTTGCTATACCTCATATTGTTAATATAATTATTTATAATCTTAGCGATAAAGTCCTCCGAAATGCTTATAGTTATCTCCCCTATTGCTCTATAGGCTTAGGACTTCTTAGCTAACTAGTTAACTATGCCTATAAATCCTGCGTCGTCGTCGATATCGCTATAGGTTATTTCTATAAGAACGTCGCTATCCTCAAACCTATTAGCTCATCCTGAGGCTATAAGTAATAGTAGATATAAGAAGGCGTTAGGGATAACGTTAAGCTTCCCTAGTATATAAGTAATATTAAGGTTAAATTATAATAGGTAGTTCGTAGTGCTTACGAGCTGTAGGTTAGCCTTATTAAGGTCTATAGTCCGTAGCGAGGTATATATAAGAATTCCCTTTATAGCTATGTAATCTATAAGAATTTATATAGGATGCTTATTTAATTACATGAGCTTATAGAGCTTCTTTATAACCTATACTACTACTACTACCTCTACTTCTATAGCGAAGTATCGCTTTTCTAAGGGCGATATAACCTTAGATAGGAAAAGCATTAGTTAGATGTGGATTTGCGCGATATCTTTGCTAGGTATATTAGTGCTATTCTATAGGATACCTAGTTAGAATACTATAAGCCTAAAGCTACTTTTATAAGTATTAACCTTAAAAAATATAGGCTTATTTAGGTTATAGTAGTATCTCACGACCTAGTTATAGAGATTCTCTTAGAGGGCGTTCTACGCCTCTTACTCGCTTAGTATTAGCTTAAATAACACCTTTTAGACCCTCTTTATTCAAACTACCTTTAATAGACTATTAGGAAGTATATTTTTATTATAGAGTTTTATAGTAAGATAGGTCTTTCTATCCTATAGCAGCGTTATAATAATATTATACTAGGATATATTATATTATAGCTATCTAGCTATTTTGAGGTATCTCTCGATATTATAGAGAGTTTTTAGGAAGCAGAGGTTCTTAAAGGCTGCGATCCTATCCTCTATTTATTTAATATTATTAGTATTTATAATATAGCTAAGGAGTCTTACTTTAGGAAACCCTGCAAAGGACTTCTTAGGTCTAATATAAAGGCGGTTATTCTTAAAGAGCTTAAGAATAATATTAATATACTAGAGATAGTCCTCGTTATTATTACTAAAAATAATAATATTATTAATATATGCTCGAGCAAAGTGCTAGTAGTTATATAAGAAGCGGTCTATGAAACGCTAGGCATAGGCTAGCAAGTTCTTAAATCCTATAAGGATAACGTCAGAAACCTCGATACTACGGGGACTTATTACTATTATCCTATTATAGTATCTCGAGTAGATTAGTAGTTAGTAGAAGAACCTAGTAGTATTAAATATTATTATATATTTCTTCCCTCTAAGGGTATCTATTATATTATCTTAGTTAGGAAGCGGGTATATATCCGGGATAGTGATTCAGTTAAGAGGGCGAAGGTTAATAATAACCCTGCCTTTTTTTATACTATTAACTACTCGCTATATAACGAAGAGCAGATAGACGACTAAGATTAGCCTATTACCCTATATTATCTTGCTATTAGTATATATCTTGCTATAGATATTCTTAACGACCTCAAGGTCTTTAGCGCTAAGGGGGTAAGGCTTTACTATAGCCTTCTAGTTTTGCTACCCTTTAACGAGCTTAATATATATATATTAGTCGTCCGGCATAGGTATAATCCCCTTATTATAGTAAATATCTTAGTTATCGAGGATTTCCTTAAGTCTACTAGCGAAAGCTATATCCTAATTACTAATCTTAACTCTATCCTTACTATATATAACTAGGATATCTTTTAGCTTAGATATTCTATAAGATAGAATATTATCTACTTAACGAGGTAGTCCTAGGCTAGATTTAGCAAGCGGGGTTATAAACTACGCGCTAGCTGCTATATTACTCGTAGCCCTATTGAATTCATATTGCGAGAACTAGCGCGAGTTTGATTCTCCTCCTATAAGGGTGATAATATCTGCATAGTTAATAAGGTTAGTAGTCTCCTCTACTTCTATTAGAGTAATATAGCCTAGCTACTATCCTCTTAGGATTATTATTAGCCTATCTATTATATTTCGCATAAAGATAAGCTTAGGGTTATCTACTATAACTATTATATTAACTACGCTTATATAACTAGATTAAAACTACTGAGTATTAGAGCCTTGCTAGCTTAACTTAGGGAGGTTAATAAAGCTAGTTATAATAAATGCGTCGCTCTGCGGAGGAATAACTATAGTATAGGCGTTATTAACTCGTCTAGTTACTAGGTGCTATCTCCTGAACTAAACTAGATACTGCATTCCGTATACTGAGCGAAACTTAACTATACCCTTGTTGAAGTCTATAACTAAGACCCCACCCCAACTTCCGAAACACCCCCACTTCCGAAATAGCACTTTCGATGCATTTTAACCCTCGCTATGATAATTATATTTTTATATATTACTAAATATCTCGATCAATTCGCAATAAAAATATATAATTTAATACTCTCTTTATTATCTAACGATTCGCTTTTAGATAATACTGATTTCGCTCGATTTAGGTTATTCTATACCTCCTATTTCTTCTTGATTATCTATTTGATTACTACGAAGCGTTTATTTATATCTAGCTTGACTTTAGCTCGTTTTTTTAGCTATAGTACTTCGACTTAAGCTCTTAGAGACTTAATTATCTGTTAATCGTTAGCGCTAGATATATTATTAAGGTCCAGACGCTTGCCCAGCTTCTTAATAAATAGTATATATATTACTAGATCGATAGCCCTCGGTCCTGACTATAAGCTATTATAAAATAGCTATTTAAACTGCAGCAAATCGGTAGAGGATTTCGGTATTTTGATTATAATACTTTCTAGAGTTATAACGATATTCTAATTATCTATAGCTACCTCCTTCTATAGTAGCGCTCTCGGAATATCTATAGGGGCTGGGGTGAAGATGAACTTGCTTATTAATAGCTTAGTAATATTAATAGGTTATAATCCTGTTACTACCTATCCCGCTTTAATAATATGCGATTACAGGGCCTCAGATCTTGCATATAAATAGCATCGAAGGAAGTTCTGCTTGCTAATTAGTGCTGAATTTAGCTAGAAGTTCCGATCTACTAGTTAACGCCTATACGATGCCTTCAGAAGCGAGAAAACTAATATATCGAGTAGCTGAGTAACGTGCAATAAGTGCGCAGGCAGATATATTAAGTAAATATCATATATATAGCATTGTTATATAAAATCGTTAGAAACGTGGCTGCTATAGCTATTAATAACTAGCAGACGCTTAGATTATAGTCTCCTCGCTTTAGCAGCAGTCCCCGGTATAAATATCTTATCTAACTACTCGAGATTAATAGCGTTCGACGTCTAGCTGTTTATTAATAATATAAACTGCTACTTCTTGAACTCCTATAGATCGTTAGGGAACTACTGCTACTATACGGTCTTCCCCTTGAAGATAACGAGGGGGGGTAAGTATGCGCTAGCGGTAGAGATATACTCGATGATCGTTATCTAAGTGCGGTTTTTATTACTCTGAATAAATACTAAGGGCTTCCTAGCGCATCCTATTACTAAATAATCCTTTTATAAGCCCTTAGCAATGCCTATCTTATCTATATTCTATCTAAAGCTTATTAGAATTATCTTAATAGCTAGAAGTTAGAAGATCTCGAAGAATAACTTAATGCTATTAATCGTGATATATTTCGCGCGTTTAGTATCTATCTTCTATGCTCTTACCGTCTTATAGGATAGGTTATAGCATAGGAAGCCCTCTACCTACTTCCTGCCGAGGGGTTAAGTATTACTACTAGCGCGGAGGATCCGGGTCACGAAGATTCGGATATATTAGTAGTTCGGAGCGAAGCCTAATAACGCCTGCGTGAGAACCCACGTAGCGAGAGAGGCTTCCTGCTGCGCTAAGATATATTGCTAGCCTATATAGGCTTTTTTCTTAGGCCCCTCGCTATTAATTCTATAATAGATAGTGGGATATAGCATACCCTATTCTCTCGAGGCTTGCTAATAGGATTTACTACTATATATAGCTGCAATAGCTATAGCGACGACGCTCTCGTTATATATAGCTATCTAGAGCATAGTAGTATTTTTAAAAATATTAATATCGATCGTAATAGTTGAGAACGAAGAAGATAAAGTTATAGATATATAGAGGGGAGTATATGAAAACGCGGTTTTTAATGCGTTTCGGAAGTAGGGGTGTTTCAGAAGTTGGGGTGGGGTCTTAGCCCGTGATCTTCACAGAATGGTGTTCCTAGCAGAAGATTCGCTCCGAGGGTGTTTATAACTCCAGCTATAATAATAACGTAGCTATAGATCTCTATATTGCTAATAGTGCCTAGGATATAGAAGTCGAATATAACCTGCTCTATTATATAAAAAGTTAAGTCTACTATATTTATCTTCTATAGTTCTATTATTTAAAACGTAGGATTTCGCATAAAGTATAGCACCTAATTCCTATCGACTAGAGTTATTAAGGTACTTATATTAATATAGACTTCCTCTAGGCTAGCTATATTATCGCTTTTTATATTAAGGCGGAGATATATCTATTTAGCTAGTATTATTTATTTTATTAGTTTTACCTAGGCGTTAATAATTTAGTTTTTCTTAAGTAATACTTACGCGTTATTTACTAGGGGAATTGCGATAAGACTTATGAAATTTACTATATTATTAATATAATATATAGCAGAGTCTAGAACTAAAGTAGTTAGGGAGATTGCTAGCATGCTTCTCGCTATAACTACGACGTCTATTATCTAGCCTGCTATTTCCTCTTTATATAGTTGCTCTAATAGGGCAGCTGAATCGTAGGGGACTTCCTATATATCTAGTAGGATATAGCTGCTATTAACGAGGTTATTAATATTATAGTCGTTGTTATAATCCTCCTATATATAATAGGCGTCTGAGTCCGTCTAGCTTGGTTTATTATATTTTATATAATATTAAAAACCCGGGTTTCTCTATAGCTAGTTCTATAGGTAGCGATCTTTCTAGTTTTAATAGTTATTAGAGCGCTAGAAGCGTTGCTAAGGTTAATAACGTTATTAGGGTTGCAGATTATTATAATTATCCTATTAGAAGTCTCGGTTAGTCCGTCGTCCTTTATTATTAGTCTATATTATATCATTAGACTCTTCTAATATATAGTTAACGCTAATTAGCGCCTAGAGTCTATGCTAAACTGCCTTACGTTTTTTCTTAGCTATATTAAGGTATTCCTCGAGAGTATTGCTAGCTATTAGTTTATTTAGGAATTACTAAAGCTCTAGGTTGATTATATTATAGAAGATCGTTAATAGCTAGCTAACTATAGATATTAGTCCTATCTACGCTCTACTATATTTAAAATAGTTTTAAGTAAAGTTATAAATATCTCTATCTCTCTTAAGGTCTTCTATAGTAAACCTATATATAGCGATCTATTAGATAGACTTCTATTAGGTTAGTATAAAACGTCTCCTAATAGTATTACAAAGGGTATAATATCCTATGCAGAGGTACTTTTATTATTCAATTAGCCTGAGTTAGTATTCCTACTAGCTAAATGCTTTCCCTTATAGTAGAGAGCTCTAATTCTATATAATCTCTAAAGCTATAGCTAGGCTAGTAGTTTTAATATCTAGGCTAGAGATCTATAGATCTATCTCCTTATAGTATAGAATATCCTAGTTATAAAAGATAGGCTCTATACTATACTTCTTATTAGTATCTAGCTAAAAAATACTATACTATTAGGTAAATCTACCTTCTTATTAAGTTCCTATAGGCTATAGCATCCTAGTATTAGCCTCAAGCTAGCTAAATACTTAAAGGAGTAAAGCCTCGAGACCCTAGGATAGTAGCTCTAGGTAGGATCCCTAGGATAATAATAAAAATATTAGTAGCGGTGCTAAATTCTATTATAGCAGCTAGGTCCTCCCTACTAATATATCCTACTTTAGCAGACCTATAGTAATATTATAAAGTATTTATAGTATTCTATAGATTTTTCGCTCTAATAGTCCTATAATAATATCTTCTAGTACTATAACTTATAGTTCGGGGTTTTTTCTGCTCCTATTATAAATATTATTTACTATAGCTCTTGCTTTAATAGGAGGTCCTAGGGGTTCGATATTTAACTAGCTAGACTAGATAGGAGTTGCAACTCTTTTATCTCTCGGGAGCAAAAGGGTGATTCTCTCGCTAGCTCTATAAAGGCTTTCTTCTCTAGATAGGAGTATAAAAAGTGCTACTATTACTAAAGTATCCCTTATAGCTATAATTATATTAATAATACTAATTAACGTAGTTATATAGTTATTAGGCTCGAGTATCTAGTAATAGCATAGATTAGCTTTTACCTTCTAGCCTATATTAACGATATCTATATAAGGTATATAGTTATTATCCTATTCGAGAGAAGCGAAGTTCGCTATCTAGTTGCGAAATCGTTCGCTAAGGCTAAGGGTAAAGTTATAGTCCTCATAAGCCTATTAGAAACTATAGAGCTTATAAGCCTCGTTATAATATCTAATTCTAGCTATATCTCCTATATTATAATATTCCTCTATAAGAGAGGGATTACTATGCTAATTTAACGTTAAACTTAAATAGTTAGCTATATAAGTTAATAGTTAAGACCTCTATCCCTTTAACTTCTTTAACTTCCTTCCTTTTAATATATAAATGCTTTTAGGAGGGGGTTTTGAGGTTAAGTCTAAGTCCTCTACCTTATTATAAGTCTTCGTAGTATAAAGGAGGTCTTAGATAAGGAAAAAAGAATAGGTTATACTACTAGATATTATAGTCTTCCTACTAGCCTAGGGCTATAATAAGGGTCGCTAAGACTACGAATAAAATAAGGAAAAGAGTAATATAAGTGTGAATAATAATAAATAGTATAATAGGTAATTATAAGTATATTATAATATATTCTATAATAGCTGAGCCTTCTAAGCTTATCTGCTAGAAGTCTCCTACTTAAAGGATAGGCGTTGAGCCCAACCATGGTTACGTGGAATACCACGTGATGGCCGACTATATCACCAAAAGGCGTGTGATACCATGATCTTAGTTAATAAGAAAGGTATATATATACCTATATAAAATAAAAATAGAGAAGAAAAATAGGCTATTACTATAATTTAGTTAGTTACTTAAATGAGTTTTAGTAACTATATTATGTCCGTGGTTAGCCCAGAGAGAGGCAAGCAAAAGTGAACAGCATAAAATGGACAGCATGGAGTGGCTGGCTAGTATAACCGGACGCGATCCCTAAATTTGGTCTGCGACAAATTGATCCTTCTAGACAATGATGCGCTTGCGATGCACTGTAATATATCACTGCTGCCTGAATGTATCACGGCAAGGTGCGGTAAACGCAATCAGACGTGGGTTAACGGGGTCAAATAGGAGCAGTGGCTAGTTCGACGAGACCGCCGATGATTTATTTATTTCTTGCCACGCGGCCCATCTGCAAACAGTCATTGCAAAAGTATCATGCAATGCAGCTGCAGGAGGCCTACCTTTATTGATGCAATGGTAAGGGGGGGAGCTATGTCTCATACTGTTGCTGCTGGCATTTTTGGGGCGGCCACCCTTGCGGTGCACGCCGAGACGGCGAAGCTGTATGCCGCCAGGCGATATTGCCACGTCACATCTTATGTTCACCAGAAGCTGGCACCTAATCTACTTCCTGTCAACGGTTTACCGGTTTTGGGATGGAATTCCCTTCATCGCGGCTTCCTACACTAGCTTTAATCCTTGCCCCAGTGAATACATAACAGAAATCTGCATGTTTGCTCCTTTGCTTCTGCTGTGCCGTTCACGCGCTGTGGAAATTCAGAACATGAAAACATGTCCGGGTGCCAAAGTGCTTGCGATTTTTGTCGAACTCTGGTTTGGAACGCACTTATGTGTTCTTGTTTCTCGATTGTCATATGTTACTACAATTACAACTTAGTATCGGCGCAGAATATGGAATTGGGTTCTATTCTGGAGCAACCCCGTTCTGGATGATTTGCGGCCATAACAAAACCTGTGGAAGAGTAGGGGTGGCGGCAACTATGGATCTGCCCTTGCTTGTGGTGTGGACAATGTGAACAGGGCATCATGAGCTGTGCATCGGTACATTGGTTTCGTTCGCGAGACAAACTAGAGACTGTCAAAACCCGCGAAATCAAAGTCGCTCTCGGTACTCGTCTATCTGAACATCCAATTCTCGTTCTCAAGCTCACGGTCAGCAAGCACACAAGAGTTGCATGTTGCATATGTTAGCTCCGGCGAATCGGAACCTAAGATAGAAAAGAAGAGGAGTGGAGGCGGCGGCGGCGCCCGGCGCCTATGTCCACGGCCAATCGCTGACAATTCCTCTGGTGGCAATCCAAGGTTGAGACTTGATATTCAATGCCCGGTATGAACACTTGCAGGAGCAGTGAACAGTACCGCAGAACAGTGAGTTGATGGTGGCCAGCGTGGCTCATCAAGCCCTTCCGGAGTATCTGGGAGTGTGCCACTGAGGTTGGATACTGCCCAGACGGCCTAGTAGACGCTGCTGCAGGATGCACGTTGGCGATAACTACGGCGATTCTGTGAGGCAAACTGTACGCAAGCGAGATCTGACATGTTCTCGCCAGCAGGATCTGATGATCACGACAATCCAGAAGCGAAGGGCTCGTCAGGACTCTGGCTATTCAAGTAAGGACTCTGGCTATTTAAGTAGAGCCTCTGAGGCACTCTCGAGCGGGTGAGAGTCTGGATTTCATTTGCCCATCACATTTGCTATAATTGCAATCTTCCAACGGAATTACTTAACATTTGGTATATTTTCTCGACCTTGAAGTTCAGCCATTATGGCAGTCACCACCCCCTGGGAACTAGTCAACGCAGTTAACTGCTCCAACTGCGGTTACAATAATGTTTCCGGAGCAACCAAGTGTTCTGGAACGAAGGACGGCAAGCCTTGTGGCAAGGACATCCCTCGGGTTGTTAAATAAGAGGCTTCAATGGTACGTTTCGCCTCGTGTCCGATTGGACACGGGAACATAGCACTAACTCTGGCCTTAGAAAGTCACGGATGGGATAGAAGGACTAGTACGAGAGCAACATGGGATTTCGGATGACGTGTGTGTATAGAAATACGTTTATGGCACTTGAATACAAATCTATTCTCCCCTCCACCATCTCATCCACTCGTCAGCGATTTCGGGATACCCTTCTGTAGATAGTCGTCTTTGCATGCGCCGTCGCCAATCAACCCTTTCGTCACCCGCGCCAGGTAAATCCAACCCGCCGGAAACACAGAACCTGGTCCTGATCCAGTCTCTGGGTACAAAGCCCGCCATTTCCCAGTCGATTATTCCAAGCGATCCATCACTATCTACGATCAAGTTGCCCGGCCCCAAGTCGCAGTGGTAGAAGATGAAGTTAGAACAGTCCATATTCAACTCCTCGCAACCCTTCAGTAGGTTCTCGTGACTGAAATCTCTGACTGCATCGCGTTTGACAAGTAATGGTTCGAGGAGCTGATTCCCATCAATGCCACCGATACAATTATCTTGAAGCTTCCCCAGCTCATTACAAACATCCACGACCCGATCGACATACTGACTTTTCGTGGCCTCGTCCATCGTTGGCCAAGCATCGGCGAGGGTAAGCCCGGGAATTTTGGACAAAACCAAGTATTGACGGCCGGCCCACTCGTCGTGGAAGAGAACGTTCGGAATAGCGAAACTGCGCCGCATAGCCTTTACAGAAGCTAGTGTGACATGCTCCCGAGTTGTCTTTGGATGATCGGAACTCTTGACTTTCAAAAAGGCGTCCCCGATTGCCCAGACAGCAGAGCTCTCGCCAGCTTCGTGGACCAGTCGTATCAAGTTCAAGGATGTGGTTGACAGTGGCCGAGATGGAGGCGGTGTTCCGGACAGCTCGGAAATGCTGTAAAAGTAGCCGGAGCCATCGCTCCACCGACGGTCGGGCGGTGCGGTAGGAGAGCGGGAGAGGAGTAGTCGATCGCCGACTGACCAAGTCTCAGAGTCGATTTCCTGAATCGAGTTCTTGATGGGAACCTGGGCCGCCATCTTGTGTAATGAGAATGTGTGGGTGGTCTAGCATACAAGAGCAGAAGTGAAAGTCACAAATAGCTTTGGCTCAGTGAGAAACGCTCGCAGGGCAAGGACGCAGTGCAACTTCCACACCGCCTCTTTGAGCTCTTAGCATGAGCTGGAGTTGGGCCTTGGCCAAGGCACGATTATTCAAGCCATTGGTTCGATGCTGCCCAGCGTTGGCCGGAAGTCACGACCACTTTTCGGAGCGACTTCTCTGGCGCCGTGCAGTCGCTGTAGAGGGCTTGCATGCAACAAGTCAGGTCCCATCGTCCGCGATGTGGCTGGGCTTAGGCACCTGCTGCGCTGCCGCCAAGTCCGGACATGCAGGGCGTTACGGCGTAGGCTACGGCAGCCTGCAGGACGTACTGGGTCAAAATTGAATTCTTTCCGTATTGGGTTAATAGGCCTACACCTAAGGGGAGGCTTTTTAAGGGTTCTGATTGGCTGATAATTACTAGGCGAGGCACTTGCGCGAGTCTAGAGCGAAAAGGGCAAGTACGGGCAGGGTAGGG